>JBBPBS010001064.1:2820194-2841998 GCA_037974835.1 Cicer judaicum | reverse complement strand
AATTTTAATCCTTCTATTTTTTAAAATTAAGACATTTTTTTCTACCTATATATTTTACTAATAATATTGATTCAATCATAGTTAACATTGCATTTTTCAATGATTACTTGGTGATTCATTGTATTCCTTTATTTATTTTTTCAAATGTGCACATAGAATCAAAATAATTTTTAAAAAGTTAAAAATTTATTTTTAACTATTTTATTCTTATTTTATGTTGTGTTTATTTTAATTAATAATTAGAGTTAGCAATTGTTTTAAAAATTATTAAAAAAATAAATAGAAAATTTTATTTTTTAAAAACACGAGCTATATTTTTTTAAAAATAAGTTCAAGTAATCATTAAAAGAAAATAAAGTTTAATTTTAATAAATAGATGAATTAAAATTGCGTTATTAAGAATAGAGAAACCAAAATATCTCAATTTTTAAAAATAAAAAGATCAAAATTATGAAATTATAAATAAAAAATCTAAAATAATAAATAAGTTAAAATACATGGATTAAAATTATGTCTAAAAGAAGAAAAAATGTGGAACTTATAGCTATTTTCATTGGGGAATATTAAGCAAGGATTTTATTAGAAGGAGGAGCTTGGAGAAGCATTGTATCTCACCTCTCAAATTGTGAGCTCCACTTCTTTTATAATAAAAATAGACGAAGCATGTCCTCACGCGTAGACAAAAACAAACAAAAGAAGCAGTCTTCACTCCTCATCAGTACTCTAACATTTGACATAAAGATAGATTCCCTTCCAAAACTCAAGGAAGGGATTTATATGCATCACTGTCATCGATTGTTTACTTCTTGATTTGCAGATAAATTTCATGTTCAATTGCACAGTGTCGTCTACAGGACTAAATAGAACAAAAAACAAAACAGTTAAGGAAATTTTACCATATATCTCCACCTTTATTACTATATTCTATGATATTTTTAAAATGTCAAATTTATTTTTGATTTATTTTTTACTATTTTACAAATTTAAATTCTTCTATTTTTATTATTCAAATTTTTTTTATCAATTAATCTGAATTTTTCGGTACGTTGAAGACTATCAGAATTTTTTTTATAAAATTTCTGATATAGAAGGTTGAAATTGAAAATATTTACACAAATAATTTTCAGATAAAGAAGATTGAAAAAGTATATATCATAAATATTTAAAAAAAATTCGTATATAAAGGTTAAGAATATGTATACTGAAATATGTGGTTGTGTGGTTTCAAGTTTTTCAGTAGTTATCAAAATATTTTTAAGGTTTTCAGATAACCAATTGTCTTTTAAAAAATTCAAATTAATTTGAAGATAAAAATGTCAGTTTCAAAAAATAAAAAAATAAAAATTGAAATGTAAATTATGTATTGAAAAAAAATTCCAATAAAATAAAAAAATTATCACCCACTCATATTAAAAAAACAGAAATGATAATTGTGAATGAGAAAATAACTTTTAATATATATATAAAGATAAATATATTAATTCATCGTATTAACGAGGATAAGAGGATATAATATGGGGAGTATAAGATAAAATTTCTAAGGATGTCTTTAAAACTGCATGTTAATGACGATCTGATTAAGACTCTTCAACAACAATAGCCGAAAACACTTACTCGGGCCCCAAGGTCCCCCCTTGTTATTATACACCTGAGACATGTGCCATCAACTATATCCATCATTTATGTTATATTTTTTTTGACAACATTTATTTAATTACTCTCTCTCTCTCTTTAATTTTTTTAAAACAACTCCTCCTTAGCTCTAATGGATAAAACTATAATAGATGACTTAATTTTTCTTCAAGAATTTTAACACTACAATATTTTTACAGTTGAATTCGAATAGGGTGCTATAAAATATCTAAATCATTTCATTTAAACTAGAAAAAAATATAAATTATCTTATTCAATATCTATTTGTATTTTAGATGAACCAACGAATATAATAAGTTAAATTTAAACAATATTTTATCATAAAAGTGGTTTTGTCATATTACATTTTTATTCAAAACTATATAAATGCAAATATTAATTTAAACTCTTAAGATGATATAATTTTGCTACAAAGGTAAATTTTTCATATATATATGTATATATATATATATAATGTACTGCATATTTTTATTTAGCTTATGTAATAAATAAAATACAATAATTTGGTTACTCAATAATTTGTTTAATAATTTGAAGTTGTATAATTTGTATTGTCCATAGATTTTTTTTTAAAATATAAAATCATTTCATTATTTGTTGTAATTTTTTTTTTTTATTAATTTATAACATTTACAAGTATTGTAAGTTAATTTAAAAAAAATAATATATAATTATTTTCCGATAAAGTGCGTACCATGACAAAATAAAATAATGTTATTTTGTTTGTGAATCATATGACTATTTATTTTATTTTGTTTGTGAATCATATGACTATCAAACATAATACAAGATAATATTTATCTTTGTAACTATCATAACTTTTATCATTATATAATTTTAAATCATATTTGGTCTCTAAGACAACACACCAAACATAATCTTAGGGTCACAAAGGTGTTTGGTCAAGGTTTACTATTATATAATAAAACTTTAAAATCAGGTTCATATATAGTATTTCCTAAGCACGAGTTGGCTTCTATCAAGTCCTATAGTGCTGCTAGTAGACATATAAGGCAAAGTTGTGCCGCCAATAATTGGACAGCATAATTATTATATAAGAGCAAATTTGCTTAGCTTCTGCTCATATAACTAGTGGTACACATTTTAATAAATTTACCACCTAAGTGTTGTTTTTCTTCTCTATGTTCTGAAGAACTCATTCAAGTTGTCAGCATCTATACGCTCTAATATACGGCGTGCTTCTTCTTCTGTCGCCGGTACTACATTTCGAAGTTTAAATCCATCTTTCATCGCCTTTGCCTCTGGACGTACAGTGAAACTGAAATGGAAAGTATTTGATACCTGTGTTCACATAATACACAAAGCATAGAACAGTTTTCAATAACTTTGAAGTTGCGAGAATGAAAAGGTGACTAACTAATAAAAGTGCAAATCAGTTTGACTAACCTCACTAGATCGCAGCTCCGGTCTTGTAACATGAGCAACAACTTCAACATTGATAAGTGGTTGATCTGGATCGTGAAGCTCCGTGTACAGAATGCAAGATTTGAGACGCAAGAAATCCCCCACATCAACCTGCTCAATGGTTAATTTTATTTAAGACACATAGATAGGCCAATTCTTTGAATCTCACTGTTTTTTTAACCTTTTAAATTCAATTTTTTGATAGAAATTTCAAAGATTGGGCTAGTTCTGCAAATAATACTCAATCATGTAACGGTCAAATTTTGATATTTTTAAAAGAATGAAGAAAAAACTCACAGGTCTGAGGAAATCAACATGATCAACTTCTAGAAAGTAAGGAACTAATCCAGCAAAGGCGTATGCAGTTGAGAAAGCCAATTCAAACGCACGATTCATTAAGAAACCTCCAAATATTCGACCATGGATGTTCCTTTGCTGCGGCTGGCATAATAAGGAATTCTCAAGGCTGGTATCCCTAAGAAGAATGCTGTCTCGGTCGGCTAAAGCTGGCATGTCGCAGAAAATTCTTCCCTCAGCCAATAGGTCATGAAGTCTTTTTTCTTCCCCATTCTCAAGGTCTTTCTTTTCCCCTCCTCTTTTCCTTTTTTTCAAACTGTTCCTTGCTTCAGCTTGTTTGAAAAGAGCTTTTTCGCGAGCAGTTTCCGGTGAAAGACGATTCACTGGAGCAGCCTTCCCAGTTTCTGAGTCTCGGGCGACAAATGTGAAGTTGGCTGTTAGTACTACTGTGTCTGAATCACTGTCCTCTACATGAATTACAATGACACATAAGTGGTTGACCAAGTGTGATTTAATATTTTACATAATAAAATAATGAGAATCTAGTGAAATAATTAAGGAAATTAAAACAGGAAAATGGAATTCTTCCATTTTGAAGGTTTGTGCAATATAACAAACACAGTCATAAGAGACAATGATAAATTGAGAAACTAATGTTTTGTTTACTTCAGGTGTTTCTGTTTCCATTTTCACAAATAATATAAACATTAGAAAAGACATTATAGAAGTTTTTGAAAATGCAATTTAAAAAGTAGATAAAATATTTCTGAAAGTTCTGAAAAATGGAAAAAAACATTGGAAGTTATGCGTGAGCCCTAAGAAATGTACCTTGTTTGGATTGAGTAACCTCGAGTTGAATTTCAATTGAGGAGCGCCCAACCCATATAACAGAACCAACTATTGTGAGATCAATGTTGACACTAATTGGCTTCTTTAGCACAATCTTATCAACAGAAGCAGTGACAAGTATAAGTGGCCTTGTTGTGCTATCTTCATCAGAACAATGCTATTCCACAAACATATACAAAATCACCCAATCAAAAGATAGGTACATATGAAGTATTTATTAAAATTCACAATGGTCACATTCTGACAAGTACCGTACATTACTCATCCTAATGGAAGAAAATACAAAAATACACTTTACTTACTCAATTTATGCAGTCTCTAAATTTAGATGAAAATTCATGTCAAAACTTCATGAAAACAAGTATCAAATCAAACTACCTTTGACCTACTAGGCTTCTACATACAACCTAGTTAAAAGTTCAATATCATCATAATTTACATCTCCATTTGTGCACGTTATCATATTACAAGCACTACCTACATATCAATTCTCATAAAAACCCTGAAAAATCAGATAAAACAACTGAAAATGTATATTTCTAAATTTTGTTTTTTTAAAATGAAACCAAAACTGTTTGCCATCAAATCACAACCTACTTAACCAAGTGGTTGAGCTCAAAGATTAATGAACTTCAGTTAAGGTCAATCATTTAGAAGTATCTGATTTCGAACCTAATTGAAACAATTCTTATTCAGATTTTACTTCGAACTCAAAATTACTAGGGATTCAAATCAGAGGATTGAGACAAAAAAACTCAAAAAGAAATTTGAATTTCAACCCCATTTTACATTCCCACTTCACCATGTAATAATATGAAATTATAAACAATAATTCCAGAAACAAAAAACAAAAAGAATAAGAATGGAAAGTTTGAGAAGGCACCTTAACAGAAATGGTTCCAGCCAAAGCATCAAGATCTTCAAGCAACTTTCCAATTCGGACATCATTCCAAGGATCTCTATACTGTTCTCTAAGAACAAAATCAGAAGAAAAATTGTAAAGAATACTAGTCCTACTCTGTGAAGGGGTTTTAGTGAGCAATTCACTTTGAGGAGGAGCATCTCTAGGTGGATCAAGAAGCCTCTCGAAGATTTTGCTCCTAGCTTCCCAAAGAGCAGTGGTGACCGGTGAATGGTACATCCCCGGCCATAAAGCGATTGGTTTCCGGTCGGCGGAACCGTTGAATGGAAGAAAGTTTTCGAAAGGGGTTGTGGCTGTGGCGAAGGTGGAAGAAACAGGGATTGTTCCATTAACTGGAATTGTGGTGTTCATGGAATTGGAAGGAGATGAATTCAAATCCATTGCTTCTTCTGTTCTACGACTGAACCTCATTCATGTTTTTTCTTTACTACAAATTTAATTATATATCCATTTGATTTGCGAAATTATCTCTCTACTTTTAAACTGCAATTAATTATTATTATTTTTTTTATTTTTTATTTTTTTTAAAAAACTTTTGATGTCAATGAATGCATACTATTTATTATTAATTATAGTCATTGGATTATAATTGTTCATACTTTTACATCGATGATATTAAAAAAAAAAACTTATTTTAATTAATTTTAGTGAAAACTATTTATCCCTCCTATAGTGGTTATAATAATATTAAATTAATATATTTTAATTATTCTCATTTTTTTTAAAATGTCATAAAAATATTAAATTTAATTAATTATTTAATAACAAATATTTATTTCGTGTTTAAATTATATACTTTAAATATTTATTTAGTGATTTATTTTCACATAAAACAATGTGAAAAAATCAAAGTATAACAATATTATTGATAGTATATTATAATTGTTCTCATTTTACATCAATAATATTAAAAAACACAAATTTAACTAATTATTAATAATAAATATTTATACTCTTTTTATGGTGTTTATAATAAACACAAATCATTATATAATAATTATTCTATTTTTATTTATAACATGTAAATAAAATATTAAATTTAATATATTAATTAATGATAAACATTGATCTCGTGCATGAACGGTACATTTCAAAGACTTTTTCATTAATTCTTTAGTGATTTTCTTTTTTATAAAAATAACATATAAAACATAACACTGATTTTAACTATTGTAAAATATAATATTAGTTTTAACTAATTATCTCGAGTATTATTTTTATAATAAACTCAAATTAGTATATTGTAATTATTTTCAATTTTATTTATAAAATATTAAAAAAATATAATTAATTAATCAATAACAAATATTTGTCTCATGTATGAATAATGTATGTCGCTATGTATAAACATATATGTAGTTTTGTTTAACCAACGTATATATATTAGGCTAAATAACAAATGTGATTCTTTAACTTAATTTTAGTTAACGTTTTAGTTCTTTATCTTTTTTTTTCTTTCTGATCTGATCATTTATTTTAATTTTAAGTGACACTTTGATATTTTATGTTTTAAAATGTCAACAATGTTATCATTTTATTTATAAAAATTCATTAAAATTTTTAAACAAAATCCATAAAATTAATTATCATCTTCAATATAGTGAGAATTTTATCAAATTTATAACTTAAATCTTTAAATAAACTCATATTTTCATTTTTTATTTGATATTGCTAGAGATGAAAATATTAGTTTATTTGAATATTTGAGTTATGAAAATATGAATTCAATCTTTAGATTATTTTGATATTTTCATCTTAAAAATGGAACTAGAGGTTGTAGTTTTTTGTTTTGACAAAAAAAAAAAGAACGATATTCCTTCATTTAAATTGGTAAAAATTACATCGATTGAGAACAATACAATTCAAATAAAAAGGATAAATCTACGAATAAACTTGAAGTGCTTAGGTTAATCACATAAAACAAAATAATGTCTACCGTTATGACAAAAGCTATAAATATGACAAAATTGAAGTATCCAAAATAAACATGTCTTCAAAAATATAACGTTAAAATCATTGATTGAATTTGAATCTGCACTTGATTGAAGTTAATATATCAATATGAACTAAAATGATGTTGCAACAAGATGAGAAACCAAATGCCGCAGCCAGAAGGAAAATCAAACATCACATGAAGATGGAGAAAACTAAATATATGTGTGAAAATATTTATTTAGTTAAAAGAAGAAAAAAATGATTTAAAATGCTGATTTTGGTCAAAAATGACATTTAATCACTACGAAGAAAGAACAAATGGTTAGGCAGCGGATGAGGGGGTTGATTAATTATTTTTGGATCTAATTAAAAGTAAAGTGATAAATCTATTTAAACTTAAATGTAATTTTATTTATCTATAAATAAGATGATATAACTATCATCAGAAATTCACATACACTTGCAAGGTCCTCTGGGAATCTAATATAATATTTTCTAATTTTTTTTTACATGAATTTCTACAATCTCATCAATTATGAATAAATTTTGGTTTTTATAATTTTTTTATATTAAAGACGAATTATTTAAAAAAATCTTAATTCAAATTATGACATAAATAATTAATAATTTGTGACATTTTTCGTCTTAATAAATAAAATGATAATTTAATTAATATCGATTTAATACGAGATTCATATTTATTTTTTCTATATCGTTAACAAACCAATATTATTTGAATTATTATCTAAATCATATAAAATAAAGATATACATTAGTGCCTACTCTTAGACGATATTTGTGCTCGTTAATGTTTTAAACATTTTTTTAAAACTTACCTACTTTGGACCATGATATAAATTTACTTTTATATTTGCATGTGTCCGACGCTACTTCAACTTGATCAAGTTTAGGAAGCTAGATATCCTAGCTTCATGTTATGCGTGTTAAATGGGTTTCCACCTTAATTCCAAAGAAACTATAAGTATCTAGTGAATCGTGATTTTGAATTCCAACATGCTAGTTAATACTAAGACCCTAGAGGTAGTCCACGTGGTCTTTCGTGAGAAATCAGTTTGTGCAGGAGATTGGACCAATACAAAAAATGATTAACAGGGATCTTAATATAATTTTTTTTTATCAAGTTATATTGAAAAAAATAATTGATTATATTTAATTTATGCAATCTTAATAAAAATATAAATATATTGTCTAAATTATGAAATTAAATAATTGAAAATAGAAGAAATTAAATAAAACGAATGATATTTTAGAGATAATATTATTAAACAAAAAAAATTAATATTTATTTATATTTTATTTTAAAAATATATATTAATTTTGCTTATAATTAATATTAGAGAGAGTACAATTGATCTTCGTAAATATGAAGAAAAAAAAATATTTTGAAAATATATTAAAAATGATTTAAGCATGCTTTATATTTAACAATATTAATATAAAATATCTCTTTCTGTAATTTTAAAAATAATATTAATATTAAATTTCTTAACGGATCTTGCCATCTATGGGATATTGACTAAAGGTTGATAAATAAAAAGAATATTTTGTAACTGAAATTAAAATATTTAAAAATTTAATAAACTAAAAATGGATATCTAAAATGAAAATTTTAGTTTTAGTTACTTAACCTGGTTAAAGACTGGTATTTATCCATTTCAAAATTAAATATAAATAAAAATAATATTTATAAATTAATACATCTAATCTATTGTCAACAAAATTTAATACATTTACGTTTCCTTCCAAAGGAGTATTTTCTTGACAATCAAACAGTAATGCAAAAAATGTATGGGTGTCTTGGTAGCAAAAAGTGATGTCCATAAGTTTTGATGGAAGAGGTCCACAACTCCACATCATTAACACCATGGATCCAACTGAGCTTTCATAATTAATCCCACGTTTTCTTTTTAGATGAATTTTTTTGAAGAAAACCTTTTTATCTTTTTTCTTTTTTAAAAATCATTTTAAAGATTTGTTTGAAAGTGTTTTGATTTTAAATTTTAAATTCTATTTTCTAAATCATTTTAGCAAACTGTTTTTAAAAAGGAAATGAAAAGAAAACTGTTTGGTGAACTAAATTTTGAGAACTGCTTTGGAGAATAAATTATGAAAAGACTTGTTTGGTATATATATATATATATATATATATATATATATTGTAGTTATTACCTTCTCTTAATTTTTATCCACTAAATTAAATGTGGTTGTAGATGTTTTTGTCATGTTTTTATTTTTATTTTTATATATGTAGCGAACACATTATCATTTTTCTACACTTATCTTCGATTTTTAAAAAAATTTGACTTACAATTGAATGAAATAAATATATTAGAAAAAAGAAATGATTTCATATAACATTTTAAATTTACTATAAATGTAGAAAATAGATTAAAATAATTAAAGACTATGTAAAGAGGTAAATTTTCTTGCCAGAATACATCAATACAAAAGAAAAAATATTGCAATTGTAAATATGTGTTAAGGAATAATACCAACAACAAGCCAATCAAGATCCACTTAATCCAATATTAAACTTTTATTTTATTAATTTACTAGACATATTTGTCAAACAAGATAATCAATGACAATGCGACCAACTTGAATAATCAAATGATGAAGGAGTTGTGTGATAGTTTCAAAATTCAGCACCATAATTCTTCGTCATATCGTCCAAAAAAGAATGGAGCTGTAGAAGCAGTAAATAAGAATATCAAGAAGATCATACAAAAGATGGTGGAGACATATAAAGATTGGCATGAAATGCTTCCTTTTGCATTGCATGGTTATAGAACCTCTATTCGCACTTCAACAGGGGCAACTCTTTTCTCATTGGTGTATGGAATGGAAGCAGTACTTTCCATTGAAGTTGAAATTCCCTCGATCAGAGTATTGATGGAAACAAAACTAGAAGAGGCTGAGTGGGTTCAATCACGATTTGACCAATTAAATCTCATAGAAGAAAAAAGAATGGTAGCTATATGTCACAGCCAGCTATATCAAAAAAGACTTAAAAAGGCATACGAGAAAAAAGTTTGTCCTCAAGAGTTTCAAGAAGGGGACTTAGTGTTAAAGAAAATATTGCCCATAAAAAAGGATGCTCGTGGAAAATGGACCCTGAATTACGAATCATATGTTGTGAAAAAGACTTTTTCTGTGGGAGCTCTAATACTCGCAGAAATGGATGGATATGACCTTCCACTTCTAGTAAATTCAGATGCAGTAAAAAAATATTATGCTTAAAAAAAATGATGATAAAAAGTGGGCTCGCTAGGTTGAAAACTTAAAAAATGCGACCTAGACAAAAATAGAGCATCCCGATGGATAGGAAACTTGGAAGAGTGGGCCATGCAAAAGTTCAAACTGGGGCAGTTATTATTCTTGGAAGCTGATTATTAGGATTCCTAAATTACAAGAATGACTAGCGTTTGTTATGTCTCCACCTAAATTAAACATACTCGTTCCCACATTGTAACCCTTACCTCAATTGTTTTCCTTTTAATGTAACAAATGTACATTTTCCAATATTGTCATTCGATGTTGTACGTTACACTTTTTATATACCAATATAGTTTCATTATTGAGTATTCTATTGTTTCAAAATTTTGTTTTATAATAATAAATGTTGAAATTTGAAATATGTGAAAATATGAAAATATTTTAAACATTTTGACACATAAATCATACATAATTTACTCATACTCACATGATCCATGCATCTTCATTGACACTTTACCTATACTCAATGCATCACACATGCATGAATCGTTCATACCTTATCATCTGAATTGCAAATATCATATACTTATTCCCCTTCTTTATCTACCTTCAAGATTGGACCAATTAAGATCTACGCATCGGTAAACAATATGAAGACGATCATTTTTAATTTCTATAGATCAACGCATTGGTAACCAATCTGAAGACGATCACTTTCATTGCCATAGATCTACGCATCGGTAAATAATCCGCAAACGATCACTTTCATTTCTATAGATCTATGCATCGGTAACCAATCCGAAGACGATCATTTTTAATTTCTATAGATCCATGCATCAGTAACCAATCTAAAGATGATCACCTTCATTTCTGTCGATCTATGCATCGGTAACCAATCCGAAGACGATCATCTTTATTTTCGTCGATCTACGCATCAATAATTAATCCGAAGACGATTATTTTGCAATCTAAAAAATTTGCAACAATGTCACTTTAACATTTCAAATGCACTTTAATACATCTGTTTGTTATTGGACAAAATTTAGATCCTTATATTTACTTATCTTTTACATGTTAACATGAAAACGAATATTATTATTATTATTCATATTTTCATATTTTTCAAGTAAAATATAATTAAATAGGGACAACTATAGTACCCTAATTTTGTCCATTTTAGTTTAAAATAAATCAAAAAAGGAAATATGTATTTAAAAAAGGAAATAAAAATAATTACAATAAATATTTTCATTATGTCTCATAAATTTACAATTTCAAATCTAATCAGAGTTTTAAAACCAAATCAAATTACAAACCAAGAATAAAGCCACAAATAAAATACAATAAAAATTAAATCAGATATGTTGACTTTGTTCGTTGTCAAACCCTGCTAGATGATGATTGCCATTGATGCACAAGCCATGCTCATTGATACATCTGTACATGTTTTAACTAATTAGAGAAACATAAAAATATAATTTTTTAAGTCAGTCTTGGTACACATTGTGTAGAACTAAGAGACAATTTTTTGAGTTTAAAAAAAAGAAACTAAAAGCTCAGCAATGAACCGATCAGAACAAATAATCTAAAATTATGAAGGCATCAAATGTGTAGAAAAATGCAGATGATGAGTAAAGAGAACGAAACATCAAACATGACATTGATGGAGAAGGACCAAGGCAGACCAGAAAATAACTAAACATATAAAAAAACTCTATAAATACACCCTATCAAATTTCAAAAGGGGGAGGGAACTAAGATTAACACCACTATTAAAAAAACACACAAAGAAAGAGAAGAGGAAGAAATCAGAGATCAGTAACAAATAACAAGTAGAAATTGCAGGTATTTTTTTCACAATTAAATCTATTTCGTTATCTTCATCATACAATTAACATTTTGTTTAAAAAATGTTGTTTTTATTTTATTTGTAAGAATAAAGATTATTGAAAGAAATGTCACTATCGTTCGCTGTTGACGCCTTTTGTCACTTCCGTCATCGTTGACGCCTTTATCATTGTCATCGCCATTGTTGCCTTCGTCATTGTCGTCACTACTTCTTCGTCCTTCTTCGTTTTTGTGTTGCTTATCCACTAAGTTCTCATTTTTTGTGGTTGCTTCCCTTAATGCGGCTGCCTTCCTTGACATGAAACTAAGGTTTTTCTAGTTTCTGTTTTCACCCGGTTTTGGCTTGCTTGGCCGCCTCGTTAAGATAAGCTAGGGTTTTCTAGTTTCTTGTTTTAAACCCCTGCCTAGCCGGCTCCTCTGTTTGACAACCCAAATCTATTCATTTTAATCTCAGCCCAAAATCCAGCCCATTTAAATCCATTAATGTTATCTTACTAATCTGAGTCCATTTTATCTTAGTAATCTCAATCCATTTAAATATTACTAATCTAAGCCAATTTAAATCTATTTATTTTATTTAATTATTTTTTTTAAAAAGGGTTTAATATCCTTCATAATTAAATATTAATTTCATCATAAAAATACAAATAAATATTATGTTAAAGATTAATTAGATGTGATGTTTTTTAATCTTCGAGTTGTTAGGACACAAGTGATACAACTTGATAGTTATAAAATTCTCTTTATTTTATTTTATTTTATTTATTTATCTATTCATTTATTTATTTATCCATTCATTTATTTATTTTAATAAATTAATCTAAAATCGACTTATTTATTAAATGTAACTCTCTTTAATCTTCGAGTTGTTATGACACAAGCAGTACAACTTGATAGTTAAAATTGACTTATTTATTAGGTGTAACTCTTTTTTATCTTTGAGTTGTTAAAACACAAGTTGTACTACTTGGTTGTTTTGAAACTCAATTTAAAAATTGAGAGTAATAAATTTTTTTTAGATGTGACATCTTCTTTATTTATTGAGTTTTGGGATACAAGTTGTACAACTTGATTGTCTTAAAACACATATTTTAAAATACTTATTCAAATCAAACTCTTTTATTTTTTTTCTTTTCGGCAAAACTTTTTTTATCACAAAATAAATTTGGATAAAATAAATTTTCTTTAAAACACACTCAACACATCCGTATTTTTTTAACAAAAAATTACGTAGCTTTGATTTCTCCATCGCACCGAGAGATACGTAGGAGCAAGATCACATTCTTGTCAAGCACATAAATAAAAATTTCTTCTTTTGTCCTTTATTTTTTAAGTACATAATTATTTCAAAATCATATTTTAAAAATAGTAATAGTTGTTATTCATATTTAATAATAAAGAAAAATAAATATACTTAAGCTAAAATTAATCTTGCACAATTAATTATAGGTAACCGTTTTTAACGGATGTCGTACGATGCTATTACCTTTCCTACGCATAATCGACTCCCGAACTCAAATTTGGTTTCAAAGACTATTTTCTTTTATTTTTTAATTTTTAAGGGTTTTCCAATATTTTCCCTATTTTAAAATAAATTTTGGTGGCGACTCCATTGATTTCGAGAAACATTCGAAATTTTAGGCCGCGACACGTGATAACCGAAGCTACGAAACTCAGAATCAGATGCTTCCAAAACGAGGTGAAAGAAGACGTTTTGAAACACAAATTAGGTTATTGAAACCAAAAACAAGTACGTGGAACTCGAGATATGACCACAAGTTAATAAACACGAAAATTGGTAGAATTTGTGGATTAAGGTTTGATGTAAAGGAAACTCAAAATTATTATTCAGCAATTGAACCAAGAGCAGAATGACGCCACAATTTAGGAAATGATAAGCCAGAAAGAACACAAGAGCCAACAATATTGATAAGTCCAAAGTGAATTCTTTCAAGAACTCTCCCCCTCAATGAGTTACAAATGCATATTTATAGTAAGTCTATCTCTAAACCTAAATGGGTAATAAATGACATATATTGGACTTCACTTTCACATAATATAAACTAAATCTATAATAAAACTATTATAATTCCAAATTAAAGCAAACTAAAAATTATTACAAACTAAATTAAAATAAATAAAGTTCATCCTAATTTATTAAAATATAGATTATCTTCATGCTCTTAAGGTTCTTATCACATGATTTGTGTTGTTATACTAAATAAAAAATAAGACATAGGTTGTAGAAGTGGGAAAGAGAAATACAAAGAAGTAAATAAGTAGTTGAATTTAATAAGGTTAAAAATGAGTATGAATTTTGATCGTAGTTACTAATTAGAGATGTTATGTTTGATTGAGAATTATAATATACTTTTATATATGAAAAATTACAACAACAAAAATGATTAAGAAGAAAAAAATTAATCCTATATTGCAAAAGAAGAGAAAAAGAAAAAGGAAAACTAATTTTACACTTTAGATTCTTTAGTCTCATTTTTCCCACTTAAATAACACGTGAACAAAAGTTAACATATTTTAACAAAATTAACACGCTTATTTAGATATAAAAGAAAAAAGAAAATGAGGTAGAAATATAATTTCAAACTAAAAAATAATTTTAAAGTTTAAATCATTATTTTTTTATGGAAGAAAAATGCGGTTAAATATAATAATAATTCCCAAACCAATACTACACGTTGTAGCTGAAATTAGTTTTCATATTTTCCTTAACAAAGTCTTACTCGATATGAATATTTATTTTAAATACTACTTTCTCAAGTTCTTTTTATAAAAAATTAAAATCAATAAAAATTAATGTATTTAGTAGATATAATATAAATTAAATATGTCAATTTTTATTGATCCAATTGTCTCATATAAAAAAAATAGGATGGAGTATGATTGAAATAACAATGTACACTTTTATTAAATTTATAAGAAAAACTAGGATGGAGTATCATTCAAATAACAATGTACACTTTAATTATTTAATTTAATTCAAGTGCTTAATGAATCTGATATTTATAGGAAACAGAGCTTTGATAAAATTGATAAAAAAAAAAAATTATTTGTTTTTTCCTTTTTAGTGATCTGAATACACATTAATAGTTGTCATATTTTACCATTTTTCAAAGCACAATATATTATATAAGTTGTCGCTCCCCTCATCTCACAGTTTATCAAGAAAAGATGGAGAGGAAAAACATAGCCAAAGTGCATTGTTTGGTGTTGTTGTATCCTGCACAAGGTCACATTAATCCAATGCTTCAATTCTCTAAACTTTTGCAACATGAAGGGGTAAAAGTTACATTAGTTACCACCCTTCACTACCGCAAAAGTTTGCAAAGTATACCATCTTCAATTGCAATTGAAACTATTTCAGATGGTTTTGATAACGAAGGATTTGAAGAAGCAGGAGGATCATACACTACCTATTTCAATGGATTTTGGAAAATAGGACCAAAAACTCTAGTAGAACTTATTGAAAAACATAGTACATTACATGACAATATTGATTGTGTTATTTATGATTCATTATTTCCTTGGGCTCTTGATGTTGCAAAGAGATTTGGGATTATTGGTGTTTCTTTTCTCACTCAAAATATGTCTGTGAATAGTATTTACTATAATGTTCGTATAGGAAAATTGAAAGTTCCCCTCATAGAACAAAATGAGATTTCACTTCCTTTGTTGCCTAGACTTGAATTTGGAGACATGCCTTCATTTTTCCTAACAAAAGGAGAGAATCAAGTTTGGCTTGATGTATTGGTGGGTCAATTCTCTAATATCAACAAAGCTGATTGGATTTTATGCAATTCATTCTATGAGATAGAAAAAGAGGTATATATATTACACTCTCTCTTTTACACACACACACACATATATATATATATATATATACTATTTATTGCATATTTAGATTGACATATAATTTTTATAAACTACTATAATTTTAATAAAAGTTATGTCTTGAGTTTTAAAAAAATAAATAAATAGTCATCATAATTTTGATAAATTCTCTCTAAATCTAAATATACACTTTTGAAGTACGAAAATTTCAAAATAATTGTAGGTAGCTGATTGGACAATGAAGATTTGGCCCAAATTTAGGTTCATAGGACCATCCATACCATCAATGTTCTTAGACAAGCGACTTAAAGATGATGAAGCTTATGGTGTTACACAATACAAGAATAATGAAGAATGCATGGAATGGCTAAATGATAAGCCAAAAGGGTCAATTGTTTATGTTTCTTTTGGTAGCATGGGAACACTTGATGAGGAACAAATACAAGAAATAGCTTATGCTTTAAGAGATAGTGGAAGTTACTTCTTGTGGGTTGTTAGAGTTGCTGAAGAGACTAAACTCCCAAAAGATTTTGAAAAAAAGTCAAAGAAAGGCTTAGTAGTAACATGGTGCTCACAACTAAAAGTTTTAGCTCATGAGGCTATAGGTTGTTTTGTAACACATTGTGGTTGGAATTCTACATTGGAATCATTGTGCTTAGGAGTTCCAATTGTTGCTATGCCACAATGGTCAGAGCAAAGAACCAATGCAAAGTTTATTGTTGATGTTTGGAAAATGGGAATTAAAGCTCCTATTGATGAAAAAGAAATTGTAAGGAGAGATATATTGAAGAATTGTATATTGGAAATAATGGAGGGTGAGAAAGGAAAAGAGATTAAGAACAATGCCACACAATGGAAGAGTTTGGCTGTTGGAGCTTTTGGTGATGAAGGAATTTCTCACAAAAACATTATGGAGTTTGTTACTAGCTTGTTCAATGTGGTGAATGGACTCACAAATTGATAAATCATGTAGTTTTATTATTTAATCATGTTTATTTTGTTTGAACTTAGTTGACGGCTTTGAGTACCTTTGTATTCTATTTTATAATATTTTTTTTGAATTTATTTCTCGTACTATCAATCATTTTCCTTTATTTATATATATACAATATAAAAAGTTTGTAGTAAATGTTATATTATTTTATTTGTGTTGTCTATTATTCATCAAATATCATACAATACAAAAAAAATTGTTATTTAGTATAGTGTTTTGTTATGTTTAGAACTTATTCTTTTATCTAAGAGTTCTCCACAAAGTTAAATTAAATATATTATAACTAAAGATTATTTCAACTAAGGATTAAACTAAAAAAAACTATTCAAATGGTTGGTTTAGGCAAAGTGCGTCAATTACATATGTTCAACCACTTGAGAGTTATAATGAATTAATATAAACAGGGACAGAGTTATGTGTAAGTTCTCAGGGGTTGTGGCTTCTGCTTTCTTTTGAACAAACACAATTTTAAAATTGGTATGATGGACATACTATGTAATAAAAAAATCAATGCACAAAATTATGTTAGTTTTATGAAATATGTATGAGTGTTGGGTGCATCAAACTTCTCCAATTTCCTTATAGTATCAATCTAAAATTCAATACAACAACAAATAATTAGACTGCCAAACCTTATAATTTACTTCCCCATTCTAACTTTACTATTTATTTTATTTATTTATTTATTTTTTACTTTAGCTACAAATTTTATCTAACATCAAATTTATTCTCCATTTCAAATTTATTATTAAAAAATTATACTATATTGGTCCCTATATAAAATTAATTGAAAATTTTATGTTCCTTTTTTTATTAAAGATTTTTAAATTTCAACGGATTAGTTATTTTTTATTAACATGTCCTTAATTAATTTACATTTTTTTCAATAATAAATTATTTTTTATTACTATCTTTTGATTCTTTTATAAATTAAATATATAAAATTTTGTTGACTAAATTATAATTTATCTCTTATAAAAAAACGTGTACAATATAAATATTAACTAACTCTATATCTTGAAGGATAACATCAATTTTTAATAAATTTAATACTACTATTTTGTTTTTGTAATTTGGTCAATAAAATTATATCTATGGACAAATGTAGCAATTATTACTTTAAACAAAATATTGGGTGTACCTTAATTTTTTCTGCTCTTTATAATTTTGAATTTTATTTTACTCTCCAACAAAAAAGTTCAAACTCCGTCCCTTAATATAAACGATAATGAATTAATATTATTAAATTTTATTTAAAAAAAGTTATTACAAATAATTTAACCTTCTTTAGAATTATTGTTCAATGATGCATAGCATATTTGCAAATATATAGAGAAATGTTGGATGCTATAAAAACATTTCAAAAAATGAGACACACGAAATAAACTATGATGAATCTGTAATTACATATTTGTCCATCATTGCATCTTTATTTTACCATTAAATTCATGTTTGATTAATTTTGATCCATAGTCAAATTGACTTCATATTTTTTAAGGCCATTTGTACACAAATGATTAAAGTGGTTTATGGTAGGTAAGTAATTTCAATAATTAGATTTACTTATCTACGCATTCGTGTGATAAATCTCTATCAAAATAATTAGATTTACTTATTTACTTATCAATGAAAAATTATTAATCCTGGAAAGTGTTCTCCATCAAAATAAATTTTTGCAGATTTAATGTTATTAATTCAAATAACGATAAAAGTTTAGAGACAAAATATAAAAAAATCATCACTAATTTTATTACTGTGTTACAGAAACTAATTTTAATAATCAATTTTATTTTTCGTCTCTAGTTTTCATCGATACTTAAATATTTTTTTAGAGTGGTTAATTTTACTATCATATTTGTTTTATGATATGTGCTTTGACCAAGAGGAAAAGAAGTAGAAATGAAGAAAATTTAACACGCTGAGAGTTCAAGATATAAGTGAATAAATAAATAAATAAATAGATCAATTCCAAAGAATTAGTTAACTAAAATAAATGAAAACAATGAGCAACATTTTTTATAAAATAGATCGCAAAGGTCCTCAAATTATTCTATAAGCTCAAACAAAATAAATATGATGAAATAATAAACTAAGACAAATTAATTTGTGAGTCCATTCACCACATTGAACAAGCTAGTAACAAACTCCATAATGTTTTTTTGAGAACTTCCTTCCTCATCAAAAGCTCCAGCAGCCAAACTCTTCCATTGTGTGGCATTGTTCTTAATCTCTTTACCTTTCTCACCCTCCATTATTTCCAATATACAATTCTTCAATATATCTCCCCTTACAATTTCTTTTTCATCAATAGGAGCTCTAATTCCCATTTTCCAAACATCAACAATAAACTTTGCATTGGTTCTTTGATCTGACCATTGTGGCATAGCAACAATTGGAACTCCTAAGCTTATAGCTTCCAATGTTGAATTCCAACCACAATGTGTTACAAAACAACCTATAGCCTCATGAGCTAAAACTTTTAGTTGTGAGCACCATGTCACTACTAAGCCTTTCTTTGACTTTTTTTCAAAATCTTTTGGTAGCTTAATCTCTTCAGTAGCTCTAACAACCCACAAGAAGTAACTTCCACTATCTCTTAAACCATAAGCTATTTCTTGTATTTGTTCCTCTTCAAGTGTTGCCATGCTACCAAAAGAAACATAAACAATTGACCCTTTTGGCTTATCATCTAACCATTCCATGCATTCTTCATTACTTTTGAATTGTGTAGCACCATAAGCTTCATCATCTTTAAGTCGTTTGTCTAAGAACATTGATGGTATGGATGGTCCAATGGACCTAAATTTGGGCCAAATCTTCATTGTCCAATCTGTTACCTACAATTATTTTGTAATCACAATAAATACATATAACAAATAAAGATTTGATGAATAATAATAATAAAATTAAGTACAAAATTTCAACATTAATTTAAGCATTAAAAAATAGTTGAGGGGAATAAAAAATTATACCTCTTTTTCTATCTCATACAATGAATTGCATAGAATCCAATCAGCTTTATCAATATTAGAGAATTGACCTACCATCAAATCAAGCAAAACTTGATTCTGTCCTTCTGTTAAGAAAAATGAAGGCATATCCCCCATTTCAAGTCTAGGCAACAAAGGAAGTGAAATCTCATTTTGTTCTATGAGGGGAACTTTCAACTTTCCTATGTGAACACTATAGAAAATACTATTCACCGACATATTTTGAGTGAGAAAAGAAACGCCAATAATCCCAAATCTCTTAGCAACATCAACAGCCCAAGGCAAAAATGAATTATAAATAATACAATCAACCGTGTCGCCTAATTTATTGAGTTTTTCAATAAGTTCGGCTAGAGTTTTTGGTCCTATTTTCCAAAATTGATCCAAATATGTTACGTATGATCCACCAGCTTCTGCAACTCCACCGATATCAAAACCATCTGAAATAGTCTCGATTGCAATTGAAGATGGTATACTTTGTAAGCTTTTGCGATAATAAAAGGTGGTGACTAATGTCACTTTTACCCCTTCATTTTGCAAAAGCTTAGAGAATTGAAGCATTGGATTAATGTGACCTTGTGCCGGATATACCAACACCAAACAATGGACTGTTTTTTTCTCCATCTCTCTTTTACTCTTTTTGTGAAACGAGCTGAAGATGTGCCAACTTATATGACATATATAGTCCTTTGGAAAATGACTATGTGAACGAAAACTTATGTGATAATTATCAATTCTTTTTTATATAACAGATAAGATAGTGACCAAAAACTTACGTGACAATTATCATTTTTTTTTTATATAACAGATAAGATAATGACATGCTTTTTGATGCAATTATAGTAAAAATCACATATTTTTAATGATTTAATAATTGTTATTAACTGATATTGTAAAATTTTTATACAATAATGATGTATATGAATTAAATTTTAATATAATAAATTATTTTCTAAAATGTTGTCAAAATATTTGCAAACTCGATAAATTTAACTTACCAGTTCATACGTTGTTAAAATCACCGTTTTTTTTTTAATCACGATGATATTAGAATATTTATAGACTTTGTTGGGTATTAATTTTAAGGACAAATTACTCTTAAGTAATTATTTATAGGTTTCTTTATTTGTTTATAAATATATGGTATAATATCACAATAGTTTGTTATTATGGTGCGTCAAAAAAAGTTGTCATCGTAGAAATGCAACATAATTTATTATTTCAAAGGAAAAGGATAACAACTAATCTCATAATTGACTTTTTAGGAAAAATCTCATAATAGTAAAAATAATAATAATTTAACGATATAAAAAAGGGCCTGTTAAATTAAATCCGTAACAAAAAAGGGGGCCTGTTATATAACAACACAGAAAAGGGTGGATTGTGATATCATATTTCCTTCATTAAATTTTAGGGAAGAAAATTAAGGATAACAAATTTATACTTAAATTGGTAATAATAATTAAGAAAAAATCTCGTAATAATAATAAGCTAGAATATAACCTGTGAAATACGCGAATGTAATTTGAAAAATTTTCTTTTAAATAAATATCTTAAAAAGTTTTAATATTTACAAGTTTCTTATTTATAAGAATAGTGATAGATTAACAAAATAATAAATAATATAAAAATAATTGAAAACTAATTTATAGTAAAATAAGTGATTTTTCACTCTAAAATATAAAATATACGAGTGATTGTTTGTATAGACATTTAAAAAGATTAAAATAAAACATTAGTGATTTTCATTCTAAAAATATTATTAAAATATGTGTGATGGTTTGTATATATTTTATTTTGTTATT
>JBBPBS010001064.1:2784292-2819730 GCA_037974835.1 Cicer judaicum | reverse complement strand
TCATCGTAACATTGAATGATGTGGCAAAATTAATCTTACTTAACATGAATGTGATGTGTCAATATAATATTTTGAGATTTATTTTAATATATTATATTGATTAATTAACTCAAAAAAATACTGTTCAATTTTTTGTTAAAGAAAAAGATTATTTTTAAAATAAATTAAACAATTATATATGTATTATTAGTTAAATCATTAGCGAAAGAAACTGTCAAAAAAAAATTATTACTATAACTCACAATTGTTAGAAAATAACATAACTATAATTAAGAAAATATTTTTTCTTTTGTACATTTTTTATGGATATTTAGTTACACTAAAACTTAAAAAGCAACCAATTTTGTTTGAATTTATGATATATATATACATATATATATATATATTATACTAGTAATTATTTTATTTATGTGTAACATAAAATGTTTATTTTTAATAAGTAAAGAAGTTTTTACCATACATCCGACTTCGGTGTTATAGTGAACGAAACTCTATTCCTAGTAAAAGTTTTACAATAATATAAAAAAATTCGTATCTACAAGAACTTAAGAGATATTGTCGTTCAACAATAATTATAATTTTATGTTTTAAAATTTGAGAGTAAATTGATTTTGATTAAAGAACATAAACAAAGTAACAACAAGAGTAAATATTGTGTTAAAATACTGAGATAAAATGGTTGATATTAGATTTTATCAATTTTACTCCCTCTTATCTTAATGATTAAACATGTATGTCATGATATACATCAATAATATTATCACCACTAATCAAGCATCACTAATTTCTTAATGATATGAAAAATCAACTTTGTTTATTAAACGTCGATTCTTCAAATGTTTAAAAAACAAGTTGAAAATTAGTTCTAATTACATTCCTAAAAATTAGATTCAATAGATGATTTATATCAATCAAGATCTATAAAAGTATTTTTCAATAAAACTTCAAAAGAGATACATAAGAGTTTGATTATTACATCTAATTCCAACAAATAGGTACTCGTAGTAGTCAAAGAAATGAGATCTAATGGGAAAAAAGTCATCAATGATGCCTCAAGATGATTTCTCCCTCAAAGATTCTTCTTTGTTGTAAGAAGTCAAATAGTTCCTCTTTTGGCTTCAATTTTTCCTTTTATATGACAAGCAAGTAGGTCACTAAGTGACTAATTCGCTAGACGAGTGAAAATTTTCCGTGTAAATTGCGCATTTCTTTACTTTGAAGTAAGCCCCTAAATCTGAAAGTTATTTCAAATTGCTTAACTAGCTCAATCTCGTCGGATAGATTTACTAAGAAAATTCTCCTATTTTAGTTATGTCTCCAATTCGTCTAGCCAACTCAATTTACCTAGATAAATTTTTTCTAATTTGTCCTTTAACTTGCAAGTTTGCTTTCAATTAAATCATTTCCTAAAAACACAAAACAACTTATTAAAACAAATCATAAAATGTAATTTTTTCTACTCTGGTGAAATACTCAAAATTACACAACTACTATAAAATGGAGGATTAATCAATATGTTTATTACCAAATTAAGTCCATAAGTGTCTTTAATTTAAAGCATTTATAAGTAAAATTTATACTTATCAGCAAGTTCACACAATCATGTGCTAGTAAGTTGAACTAACATCATACCATGGTTTGAGTACACTTGGATGCCATATTGCACCACCTCGGCAAGAAACATGACACATCACAAAAACAAAGACTACACCTAGAATGACACCAATATACATGTGCTAAGTTAACACCTAAGTACATAGTCATACAATGTCGACTCTAAGCATGTTAGCGTGTACGACCGCTCATGGTTCCAAATTTTCAAGGATATCAAAATTTTATTTTTATGGTATAAAAAATATGTCAAAAGTTAATTGGTTCAATGTTTTTTCTTTGTAAATTCTAAGTCTTAAATTCTAAATTTATAAATTATTGGACCATTATAGTTGAACATGCAAAATATTATAGACTTTTTTTAACCTTATAAAAAAAATTAGAACCCTAGATAGCAAAAATATTTTGTTTATCACTTCTCCTACTCTTTTTATTCTTTGATCCCTAAAGTTTGTGAAAATAAAATAAAATATTCAGATTGTTTGTTTCTACCCCTATCTCAAAAAAAATTATTTCTTGTTGAGATGAATATTAAATAAGATATTATCATGTAAATAATGTTTGATTATATAAAAGATAATTAAATTAATTTTTATTATTTCAATCATCAAATACAACATATATAAATTAATATATATAAAAACATAACAAAATAATTAATATCACATGAAATATAATAGATTTGATTATTCTTATATAACTTATAAAAATAAATAATGTATATATAAAAAAAAAAACCATATTTAAATTTCGCACAAGCCATAAAATTTTCAGAAACAACTCTTAAAATATCTATATATATATATATATATATATATATTAGTAGTTCTCTATCATTATATTTATTGAAGTATTCTTTCAACACTTCGTAGAAGAAGATTTCATAGAGGAAGAGCTAAGTACTGGTCTAAAAACACGACTTCTATTCTTCAAAATATATTCTAAAAATCTAATTTTAGAATGCAATATTTTTATAATAAGGAAATTAAGTATACAATTATTAAAACACATCTGAATGACTTCCAAAACTAACTTTTTGAAACATAATAAAAATAATGTAGGTACTTAAAAAAAGACGGTGCAAAAAAGTGTCCATCCATTATTGGCCACAGGCTATCGAATTTAATGGACGCTCTACCCAAAATTTCTTACCTTTTTATCAAATTTCACAATCTGATTTTGTAAAACTTCAATTATGTAGTAAAAAATATGAATAATGGATATTACTAAAGTTCCTACGCAGTAGTATATTTTGCACAATTTTAAATATATATTGAGAGATAGATGAACAACTATCATCTAACTTTACATCATAATATGATTGGATCGCACACAAAAAATTCCAAATATGAAATTGTGGGCTAATGTGCAGGTGATAGAGTCCAATCTTTTAATTATTTGAAATTGTGTTTCGCTTAAAGATTAATTTTGATAAGAGTCTCCTTGTTGGAATAAATGTGAAAGAGTCTTGTTTGCATGGGGCGGCGAAAATGTTACCTTGTAAAGTGGGCGACACTCCTTTCAAATATACGGGTATGTCTATTAGTAATAACCTAAGGAGGTTGGTGTTTTGAAAAATTCTAATCAATCTTGTTGATGCTAGGTTGTATGAGTGGAGTAGTAGGAATTTCTCTATGAGGGTCGTCTTATTCTCATTAATTTCGTTTTGTCCATTGGTCAATTTGTTTCTTTTCTTTTTTCAAGGTTTCTACATGTATCATTTATAAACTAGAATCTTTGTTTAAATATTTTTATGGAAGATAGTGAAGAGATAAGGAAGATTCATCTGGTGAAGTGGGAGAAAGTGTTTCTTAATCAAGAGAAAGGTGGGTTAGGGGTTCAAAATATAAATAAAAAAAAACAATTAATTTTGCTATGTATGTGTTAATAAGTATGAGATCCTCTAAATTTCTCAAATGAAATAAAGATTTTTATAAGTGATAAAAGTACACATATTCATAAGATATATGATATTAATTAGACATTTATACATCAAAATCAAAGTTATAGTAATGGAGTTGTCCAAATTGAAGAAGATATCTCCACATATCAATAACAAATATGAAATATTAACTGAATTTGAGTTCTCTAAAAGGAAAAATTGTTAAAGTGAATAAATTCATAGTTGATATTATAACCGGTCATGCATATGTTTATATTATCAACTATTGATTTAATCATGAATTATTGATGTTATTCATTTTTATTAAGTGAAATGTTCTCTTAAGAGGACCCAAATTTTATATTGAATAAATCAAGAATTAATTTTTTGTTGTTTATCTATTGCTTGTAAATGAAACAAGCTATTCACAAACTCCATAATATTTTTTTGAGAAATTCCTTCCTCACCAAAAGCTCCAACAGCCAAATTCTTCCATTGTGTGGCATTGTTCTTAATTTCTTTTCCTTTCTGACCCTTCATTATTTCCAATATACAATCCTTCAATTTATCTTTCCTCACAATTTGTTTCTCATCAATAGGAGCCCTAATTCCAATTTTCCAAACATCAACAATAAACTTTGCATTGGTGGTTTGGTCTGACCATTGTGGCATTGCAACAATTGGAACTCCTAAGCTTATAGCTTCTAATGTTGAATTCCAACCACAATGTGTTACAAAGCATCCTATAGCTTCATGTGCTAGAACTTTTAATTGGGAGCACCATGTCACAACCAAACCCTTTTGTGATTTATTTTCAAAATATTTGGGTAGTTTGGCCTCTTGAGAGGGAATAACTACCCATAAGAAGTAATTTTCACAATCTTTCAAACCACAAGCTACTTCCTCCATTTGTTCATCATTGAGTGATGCCAAACTACCAAAAGAAACATAAACAACTGACCCTTTTGGCTTATCATTTAGCCATTCCAAGCAATATTCTTCACTTTTGAATTGTGTTGCACCATAATCTTCATCATATTTAATTCTCTTGTCTAAGAACATGGATGGTATGGAAGGCCCTATGGTTCTAAAGTTGGGCCAAATATTCATTGTCCAATCAGCCACCTACAAAAGGAATTTTTAGTCAAAATTATTTGTGCCTAATTTAATATTTATTGAAATACATAACCAAAAGAACAACTCATACGTGGTGAATCATTGTTACACAATTGGATGGGCCTTCCTATGGGTTTGAGCCCATAGGCTCAAATGAGTTTTAATAATAATTTTACATTGCATTATTTCGTAGGAGTTCTAGCTATAGCGTTTCACTAAAGTTTATAAAATCCTTTTTTTTACTGTAGAAAAGAGTTTATAAAAAATTACCAATAACTTTGTTTTAAAAGATAGAAGTTTATCAAATTTCCAAAATAAAAAGATAGATACAAGTTTGAAAATATTTAAGATAATCGAATAAAACATAAAATTTTCAAATATTTATAAAAGATATATACATACACTACTAACTGTTATTTTTTTTCTTCATATAACTACATTTTGAAATAATAAAATTAATACTCCCTTCACAATAAAATATAAGAAAAACAAAAACCATATGTATATAAAACATAAAACATATATTTATATATTTTAATTTATGTGTTTAAAAAAAGTTAAATTAATAACAAATTAAATTTATGAGTCATAGCCTAATGAGACATGTGAAAGACGAAAATAATAATTAAAAAGAAATAATAATTTGTGATTTTTTTTTGAAGTGCTATTAATTAATTAAAGAGTTTAATTTGTATATAGCATGAAATATCTTAATTAGAAGTTGTTTACCTCTTGGTGAAGCTCGTAGAAGGAATTGCAAAGGATCCAATCAGCTTTATCCATGTTAGAAAACTGATCCAATGCAAGATCAAGAAATGTTGGATCTTTTTCATAGGTATGAAAGAAAGAAGGCATATCCCTATATTGTAGTTGAGGAAGCATAGGAAGTGAAATATTCTCTTTCACATCAAGTGGAACTCTTAACTTTCCCATATAAGCATGATAGTATATACTATGAATACCAATATTTTGAGTGAGAAAAACAACACCAACAATTCCAAATCTCTTAGCAACATCAAGAGCCCAAGGATAAAATGAATCATAAATAACACAATCAATAGGGCAATTTGTTGTACCAAGCTTCTCAATAAGCTTTTCAAGATTTTGTGGCCCTACTTGCCAAAATTGATCTAAATAAAACTTAAAATTTTGTGCTTCGCCAATCCCTCCATTGTCGAATCCATCAGAAATGGTTTCGAGTGTAATGGAAGGTGGTATTTTTTGCAAGTTCTTGGCAAAGAAAAAAGTTGTAACTAATGTTACTTTTACTCCTTGGTGTTGTAAAAGCTTAGAGAATTGTAGCATGGGATTAATGTGACCTTGTGCTGGAAATGATAACAACAAACAATGCATTTTGTTGGTTATGCCTTTGTTTTCCACTTCAAATTTTCAATTAGAAAGAAGAACCAAGTTATTGATCATAACTATAAGAAAGTAGAATTTACGTGCGACAAAGATTACATGACAATTAATGACATGGTTTAGATGATTAATTCATATATTTAAATAATTTCAATTTTTAATTTTGAAAGGCCGGCAACAATTGGTTTCTTGTAATTCGGAAAGGGTATTATTGTACGCCAACGGAGAAATTGAAGATGAATTTAATTGTCATATAATTACATACATTTTAATTTTATATTATGGATGGAAGTGTCTGTCTAGCCCACATAAATATGTGATTAGTCTGTTAAAAAAGTTGAGCGGACTAATTTGAGGGATCAAGTTAAAAGTATTATTTCGTCTTGTCCCGTGACGGATTGGCCGATCGTAGTTAAAGACAATTATGATCAATCAATAAAATTAAATGTCAAAAAAAGTCACTACTAGTATAAAAAAGTCTCCATAAATTCATCAATATTACAATCTATTTATTGTTACAATATATTAATAAATAAAAAATTATAAAATTTAATAAATGTGTTAGAGTTCACTATAGAGTTTAAATGTGCATTTTAAATATGATCTTATATGTTTCACCTTCATAATATATAATTTTAAATGTGCATTCTAAATATGATACTATATGTTTCACCTTCATAATGTATAAACGCACTACTTAAAGTTATATGATTTAGTTTTTTATCTTTGTACAAAAATGTTATATCTTTAATAGCTTTTAATTTCAGTTGGATTTTGGGATTGAGTAAATCAATGGATCACTTTTAGTCTGAGTTTAGTAAGTTAGTGAAAAAAATAAAATAAAAAACTAAAATCATAAAAATAATATTTTTTTTTAATTTGGCCCGACGGACCGATCCACCTTGCTCAATATTCAATCTGTATTTTTACTGGGTTAAATATGACAGGTCAACTTAAATAGAAAAATTTAAATCGTCAGGACAATTTATCTAAAATAATAAACAAAACATGTCAATCCAATAAATTTGATCCATTTTATTATCCCAATTGCAATTCAAGTCTTTAGATGAAGTTGTCAATGAGCTATGCTCCTATTAATAAGCCCCCTCCTAAACCCCTTAAGTGGATCTTCTATTGAGACATTTTCTTTGAACCCTATCTAATATTTTATCATTTTTTATAGGCCTAAACAAGGGTTTCATAGCCCCTTTGTTTTATAAACTAAGTTTTTTTAAGGGAAATTTTGGAAAACAATTTGTACAATTTTTTTAAATAGATTTCAAGAGAAAAAAAATCCTAATCTTTTTTCTCAGATAAAAAATTGAGAAATTTAATTAATTTTTTTTCTTATAAAATAATCAATAATAATCTTTTTGAAAAAATTCAAAAAAATTCTTAAAAAGTAGATATTTAGACTCGTTTAATCTATATAATTTTAGAGACTTGTTAATTTTAGATTTTTTTTATCCTTCTAACACGATAGTTGAGCCACTGAACTTGTAAACTTGATAGCTCAATCCACATGAACATATATTGGCATCCCCTCAAGACACATAAAAATACAAATTTACCTTTTTAACTATTTATAATAAGTTTCTGTTTCAGACGTTTCAAATTTTCAAAACTTTTAAAATAAGATTACATTTTGAAAATTTGGAAAGTTTTGAAAGTTTCCAAATATCGAAAGTTTGCAAATCTGAAAATTTTCGAAATAAAGATTATATTTTGAAACTTTAGAAAGTTTTGAAATTTTCCAAATTCGAAAAGTTTCTAAAGTTTCCAAGTATGAAAAGTTTCAAAAATTCTAAAATTTTGTTCGAAAGTTTTGAAAATTCTAGAAATAATCATTTCGAAACTATGAAAACTTTCGAAGATTTTAAAAAGAGTGGTGAAAAAATGAGAAGTTAAAAAAGTTAAAATTTTTATAAAAGACAAAATTATATTTTTACATTAATTGAGGGGATGACAAATTTATATACGAGAATACAAGG
This sequence comes from Cicer judaicum, assembly GCA_037974835.1. NCBI lineage: Eukaryota > Viridiplantae > Streptophyta > Magnoliopsida > Fabales > Fabaceae > Cicer > Cicer judaicum. The sequence goes on along the minus strand of JBBPBS010001064.1, from coordinate 2,811,768 downwards.
TAAAATCCTCTTTTAATATTGAGATGAGACCAAATCAAGTGGTGGGCTGTATTGAGGTGGGCGAATCAAGGCCCATTTTTGTGCAGTCGGAAAAATCAAGGCCCATTACTATAAGCTTTGGAAGTTAATATTATTAGAGTTGGTAATATCAACTTGTGTAAGCTAGATATAGCACGCCTTATTATGTTAAAAACTAAAACCTTGGAACACATAAGTAAAATTGTTAAAAGTTAAAATTAATTATTTGACATTTTTTATTAAGGCAATTGAAGAACAATTTAAAAATATATGCAGAAAATAACTACATTTTAATAAAAGAGATTAAACTCCTATAATTTCATGAATCGGGATTTGAATCTTCATTAGAAGAAATATTCAAATGTAATGTTCGACACATTTCAATTAAAAGCTTATGAGAAAACTAAAAAAAAAACAGAATAAATAAATAACGATATAGTGATTGATGATTGATAAAAAACGGTTGATGAGTCTTTTGAAATTGCGAACAATCTAGGTGTGGCTGGATCGAATGGGCTAGAAGAGACACTAAATTGATTGGACTAAGCGACTTTGTAAAGGCCTAAATTAATTATCTTTTTTTAATCCTAAAAGTTTAAATCTTTCAAAATTATAAATTAATTCAATTTAAAAGATACTTAAGTTGCATTAGCTTATAGTGAACAAGAGTAGCAAATTATACTTACAAAAATCCATATTGCAACATCAATATAAATTTTTTAGACAATATTATCAAATGCTAGTGGTATTTTATTGCACTTATCAAACAGTGATAATTAATATTGTTAAACAATACATCTTTATAATTGCCACATGATTAGTATTATAGGCTTGGAATCAACCTGATCAAATGTTCACATGGATTTGCATTCACACAATCATTAATAGACATGTCGATAAATTACTATCGAAATATGCAAAATTTATTTTTATTTGTAAATTAAAAGACTCGGTCAAAATACTAATGTATAATTAATCTGCAATCAAAACTAAAAAATATACACATCTCTAATTTTTTCCATCTCTCAATCTCATATTTTGGTGTGAAGTGATCTACAACCTTTTTAAAAGATTTGTAGAGTTTATTAACTTTATTTTGATGTTGGATTTGGACCTTTAATAATGAATTTTGACTTATAAAAAAATCTTATTTTTATTAGAAAATAAAAAGATTTAATTGTAATATACAGTCATTTAAAAAAATTTACACACTCGGTATATTACAACTATTTATAAGTTTGATTTGAGAAATAATTATAATACAAATCAAATATATTTAAAAATTTAACAAATATAATTAATTTATAACATAAAAATAATTTACAATGACATAGTATATTAATTAAATTTAAATAAATTTTTTGACTTATATAAACAACGAACCCAAAAATTTATCATAGAGAAATCAACAATAGTAATAAAATAATATTAATGTACTAATGTAATGAACTAGTGTGTAACATTTGTCCACTTTTATAGATTATTTAAAAAAAAATCAATTATTTGACTGGTAAAGAAAGATAAAATAGTTAAATAAAAGGTAAAAATTAGAAGAAAAAAGTTTTACACTAAAATTTAGTATATATCTTTTTATATATAAGTATAAAATTTAAAAATATCAATTATTTAATTATATGAAGAAGAATAGATTTTAAATGAAAGATATAAAAGGGAAAAATAAATAAATAAACTTAATTTCATTTTTTATTTCTCTAATTTATCAATGGTACGATTTTGATTTCTTGGTTTAAAACGAGTGATTTTAACTCTTCAAATTTACCTTTTTTTTTATTGTGCGATTTCTCGCTCGTTTTTTCAATTTTTTTATGATGTGACATAATATGTTGATTTTTTAATGATATAGCATGACGTGATTGAAATTTTTTATTTTAATTAAAAATTAAATAATTTATGTTATATCTCATATGTGATTATCTCTTTTTCCTACGTTGTTGAAATATCAACCCTTTCGAGATTTATTCCTTGTTGAAATATCAACCCTTTCGAGATTTATTCCTTGAAAACTATTGTGTTTTCTATTGGTTTTTGAGTATGTATATCAAAATCTTCTCGCATTTTCCTTAAATCTCTTTTTGACGTAGCTTTGAAGTCATTTTTTTTCTTCTGAGTTCGAATGGAATTAAAAATAAAAGTTTAGTTAACGAAAATGGTGTGACAGAAGAAATAGTTGAAGAATTGATAGAAATCTCAAAATAGAGGAAAAATAGACCGAAATTGAAATTATATATTCTTATTTTAATTTTTTTAATTAAGTAAATATAATTTATTTTGGTTTATTTAATTAAAATAATTCTTTTTTATAAAAAATTCATTAAAATAGTTAACATCATATCAAGTCATTAAAAAGTTCACTATATTGTATCGTATCATAAAATTATATTAAAATAAAAAATAAATAAATAAATAAATAAAAGTAGAAGAATGCAAATTCTAAAATGAATAAATATGATGGGATACAATCATTGTTTGAAATTAAATGACTAATATAATTGAGAAATTAAAGAAGTCAAAATTACAATTAAGTTAATAAAAAATTGAAAATAATAACACCTAATAATTAATCTAACTAACTTTATTTTATATTAAAAGAAATGATAAATTTTATCTTTACTAATTCATATAATTGTGAAATTCTGATACATCCAATTTAATATCAATTTTTGTCGATTAAATCAAAGCCTAAGAACAAACCTAACTAACTTTTACATCAATCCTTTGAGAGTTATTATAATTTAAGTAAAAGGGGTTGAGTAAACAATTTAAGGAAGACTATATCACATGCATGTTATTCTTTTAAGACACATTATAGTGGATAAACATACCTTTTGTTAGGAAAGATGAGTTATAATACTATGAATTTGTTAATACATATGTGTGTGTGTCCGCGCGCTCAACTACCAATCAAATTTAGCTTATCTGCCGTAGGACAAGCAACTAAATATATTCCTAGTTTATTTAGTATAAAGTATAGTGTTTTATTTTGTCTCTTTGAATAATTGAATATAGTACATGAATAAATTATTCGACATGTAGACATTTGGTTTTTAAATTGATAGCTAAATGTGTATTTATATTAGAAAAAACTATTTCTTATTATTTATATAATTATAATGGCTTTATCTGTTACTTTTTTTCTATAAATAAAAAAATTATAGTATTATATCTTTGTTAAAAATTAAAAAAAAAACTTCAAATAAAAAATTAATTTAAATAAATTATTATAAAATATCATTTTAAGTATTTCATCTATATATTACAAATTTTTTAATAAAGAATTTTCAAAAAATCACTATAATAAAAAACTATTTTGAAATGTTCTATATAAAAATCATTTTTCCGAGATATTCTCTTAAAAGAAATATAATTTTTATCATATAAGAATCTCTGGTAATGAATATCTAAATTATTGAATATTAAAATTACTATTTTTAATCGATAACAAATGAAACTGAAATAATGTCTATTATTTTTAAATAAATTTTCATAAAAAATAATTTTAAAAATATAAATTTAAAACAAACGGACCCAATAACTAGATATTGTTTACTAAAAATATCTGCAAAATTAAATTAAACTTCTTTCTAAATTCTTATTATCCATAATGATAAATATTAAATATTTTTTATGATAAAATGTAAAATATAAATATACAAAAATGAATAAATAACTCTTTAATTTATAAAAATAATTATGAATTACTTAATGTAAATAACAAATATATCAAACCATTTGGATTTGTGAATCTAACATACTTAGTTCTATACAGAAAACGCCCTAAAAGTAATGTAACACACGTAATTACTTAGAACCTTTTGCCCTCTCACTGTACACGTAAATTTGTTCTTCCAGCCACGCATTTCTCTTCTCCATTTCAATCGAATCTAAAATTGATAAGTATTTTAAAATAGATCAAGTTAGATGCTTCAAATTATACCTATATATATATATATAGTAAAAGTGTGTATTATTAATATGCACAGCAAAAGTGTACATTATTAATATATAAATTAATTATATATATTAGACGACTTCATAAAAAATATGACAACCACATTGAAGTCATTAAGGAAACAGAAATCAAGAAATATAATTAGTTTTTCCCCACTTGTTTATGGTGGAGTTAATTATAGAGAGAGGAACGATAACCTTCATTAGGTCAAAAGCAATAATGTTTTGATTCTTTTATTTATTTATTCTTTGAGTGCCAACAAAAAAGACAAATAATCAACATGTGTTTGTGTCCATTATATTGAACGATCAAGTTATCCATATACTTATTTCAATACTTTGTTTTTGATTCGTTTTTACATCTAAGAAAAAGCTTATAAAAAAAAAATATAATCAAAATCCAACATAAATGTTTATTGAGCTAATGAATATTTATTCAACTGAAGGGTTAATCACAAGAATTTAATCTAACAACTCCAACAATCAAAGAGAAATGTTTTACAATTGTTCCTAGATAGAAATTAATTAACTTAGTCCTTACAACATACCTAGCCAAGGAAATTAAGAAAATGAATTAACCATACTTGAATTGAAAATCAGTACTTCTCACAAATGATTCAAAGGAAATTAAAATATTAATTGGAACTAATATATATGTTTAAATATTAAACTCACCTTTGTGCCCCAATTAATTAAGTTCAATAAGATTGTCTTCCACCTGAATTTCCAGCCCAACCATCAACAGGTAATTGAGGCATATTTAGAGGCAAATTGAAGAATGGAAGCCCTGAAGATGGGTCAGGAAAAGAGTTATTAACACCATCACCGCCCCCACCACCTCCTCCGGTAGAAGATTGTCCTTGTTGCATCTGAAGAGATTCATCTTCGTCCAACGGTAACCTCTCATATGCTACGTTAGTGAAAGATGAAGCGATAACAATAACCGGTCCAGATGCAACCAAAGGACCAACAACATTTCCTCCCACAACTTGACCTTGACCTCCCCCGAGAAATACACTCAGACTCGTAGCGCCTGGTGGAGCCGGGGGAGGTAGAAATGATCCAGACAAAGATAATATCTCAAATCTTCCGTGGAGAGTCACTACAGACCCTGCAGCAGCTGGCTGTCGTAGGATCACGTTAGTGACTGTTCCACTACCACTAAGGACACATATCCCTCTTTGACGCTTCCTTGCATAGGTAGCCACAGAGTCAAACACATCACAACCACTACTAACTTCAAGGATGTGAGCCCTAAGTGTGTTTGCACTCTCTCTTGTGATGATCACAGGTGGTTTAGGTTTGTTCTTTGAGCCCGGAGGTCTTCCCCTTGGTCTACGTCCGACAACGTCGCCGAGACCTTGATTTGGTGAAACTAGGTCAAGACCTTCATGGTTGTTATTTCCATGATCTTGGTCTTGACTCTCATCATTAACTTCAAGGTCAGGGCGTTGAAGACGATGAACAAAGTGTTGTGATGCTGAACCCAAGTCTATGCCGGCCATATACACACAAAGTTCTAAAAGAAGTGTAAACAAAAAAGAAAGCAAGAAAATTATTATAGTAATTAAATAAGAAAGAAATTTTAGAATAGTAATGAACAATTAAATTATATATGTAAGTATACAGGAATAATAAAAAATATTTAAACATAAAAATAAAACAAGTATTAGATTTAGGAGTGTCCAATGATTCAAACCTCAAAACGAATAGAAAAACAAAGGGATCAATTGAGTACTGCTGAGAAAATGGAATGGGATGAGGTTGGAAGAGGAAAGAGAGAGACAAAATAAAGTAGGAAAACTTGCAGCCATTCTCACAACCAAGAAAGTATACATAACAATATAATATTAATGGTGGGATTAAACTATGATAATTTTTTATTAGTTTCTTTGAAAACCACATTAATTATATACTCTAAAATATTAGTTTTACTTATTACACCCTAGTTTTTTTCAATTACATTCAAATAGATATCTTTGTAAATTTAATTAATATAAAATTAAGTTAATAAATATAATAAATTAAATTTACATTAAATACATGAAACATAATTAAAAAAAATGGATATAACCAAACAAAAATGTTAAAAAAATGATAGGATGATGTTAAAATTTTGTGTCTACATCTTTGGAGGATGTGTGGGTGGGTGAAAGAGATAGAGAGAGAGACAGGTAGGTTAAGATGGTTATTTAGGAAACCTAGGTTACCTTTCGATAAAGAGAAAACATAAAATATTGAAACCCTTAACTAATAAGTAATTCTTGCACATGTTGAACAATTACTTTAAAAAAATTAGTGGTTTTAATTGCTTTCTTTATTTCATAGATCAATAAACTAAAACACGCAATTGTACGAGGCTTTGTTGACCACAAGCTATATCTTCCAATTGTTTTTCATTTTTTTGTTTTGATAAGTTTATAAGAGTCTTATGATTTATTTCAAGAGGTTTTGACTCGAAATAATTAACATCTCTTCTTTTATAATATGCTAGGGTTGAATTCTTTCCCTAGATGCCCTTGTCATTTGTATTCATTCACCAGCTGGCAAAAACATATACAATGACTAAGGTTGAACAATTTTTATATTATTCTTTTGGAAATTTAAATGCAATTGCAAGTAGTTTCATTTACTTATTTTAATTGGATCTGAAATTATTAAATTTTATTATTTATAGTAGCCACAGGACACAGTCTCTATCTAATATATATAATATATAATAGCCTTATTAGCCGGCATAGGAATCCATATTTCTCTGAAAATATTGTTATATATATAATATAACACCTTACTATAGTTTTGTTGACTTTGTTTTTATTTTAAAAAACTGACAAAATTGTAATCTTAGTTCATAAAAAATATATTGATGATATTTTGGTATATTTAAAAAATAATGATTTAAAAAAAATTGAAACAAAAATAAAAGGAGTTTTGTTGCTAAATGAAAATGGAGATTGTTGGTTGATAAACAAACACTATGGAAAGATCGTGGGCAGTCTTTGGCATCTTCTTAGTGTATGGGCAGTCATAGGTTGCTTCTTCTTGTATGTTGTTGGAGTGGCTCTTGGACTCTTTCTTCTTTTCATTTTTTCTGTTTTAAATAAATGAAACAAATGTTGTTATATTTTTTTAATATGCGACTTTTGTTTTAAAATATTTTGTTTCATGAAAATAGTAAAAAATGATAATCAGTTCCATGTTTTTTGATTTTGCCCCATTCTAAAGTTATGCCATCATCACTGATGAAAAATTAATAAAATTAAACAATACTAAAAAGGCGAAAAACATTTATGCTTGAGTAAGCATAAATAAAATCCAAATATTGTTGTTACCTTTTTATTTCCGTTTTTGGATATCCGAGTCTGAAAAGAAACACTAAAATCCAATTTCAACAAAAATTTATTTTTGATTATAAATTATAACAAGTGTGGCAAAATGAATTCTTAGAGGTGTAAAATCAATTTTAGCATATGTTTAGATGCTATAGAGAAGGATTGATTTTAATTTTTAATTGATTCTAACTTGAAGTTACTATTTGTAGTTTTTTTTAGATCAAACGTGATTTTTATATTGAAATTTATTGTTGAACTCACTTTTACTCAAATATATTTAAATATAAATTATTTTACATTCAACTGAATTTTAACTAAAATCAATTTCATAAACTCAATTAATTCTGTAAAATATGTTTTTTTTAGTCTTAAACAAGATCACACATCTTCTATTTATAATGAGGTTATAATAATTACAGTCAAATATTAGGGATTTGTATTTGACTAGAAGTTCTACCATTGAACTTAAGTAATTTTACAGTCAAAGAATAATAAATCATACTTTGAATTCTAACACTCTTCCTCAAGCTGGAGCATACATATCATATGCAGCAAGCTTGTTACATATAGATCCAACTCGAGGACCCCTAAGTGACTTGGTGAATATGTCAACCAATTGATCATTTGAACCAACAAAATTAGTTGTGATTTCTCGAGAAAGAACTTTGTCTCTTACAAAATGACAATCGATTTCTATGTGTTTTGTTCTCTCATGAAAGACCGGATTGGAAGCAATATGAAGCGCAACTTAGTTATCACAAATTAGTTTCATTACGTTGACATCTCATAACTTGAGTTGTTTGAGTAACTGTTTTAGCCATGTGAGTTCACAAGTCATTGCAGCCATAACACGATACTTTGCTTCTGCACTCGATCTTGCGACTATGTTTTGCTTCTTGCTCTACCACAATATCAAATTACCTCCAACAAAGACACAATACCCAGAAGTGGATCTTCTATCTGATGGTGACCCGACCCAATCAACATCAGAGTAACCAACAACTTCGGTATTACCCTTGTCTTCATAAAGCAACCTTTTGCTTGGTGCATTCTTGATATACCTAAGAATATGAATCACAACATTCCAATGACTATCACATGGAGCATTCATAAATTGACTGACTACACTTACAACAAATATAATATTAGGTCTATTTATTGTAAGATAATTAAGTTTGTCAACAAGTCGTCCATATCTACCAAGGTCTTGCAATGGCTCCCCCTGATCACGTAGGAGCTTGATATTGGGATCCATAGGAGTATCATGTGGGCTACAATCAAGCATGCATGTTTCTTCAAGTATATTTGAGTAATTGTTATACCTGTCTTAGGCTGAGCAACTTCGATCCGAAAAAATATTTTAGCGGCCCCAAATCTTTAGTCTAAAAGCTTTGAGACAAATGTTGTTTGAGCTGATGAATGCCAACCTAGTCATTATCTGTGATGATGATGTCGTCAACATAGACAAGCAGGTAGATGTAAGTGGTTGGTGAAGAGTGCAAGAAGAAAACCGAGTAATCAACTTCACATCTAGTCATACCATACTCCTGGAGCACAATACTAAACCTCTCAAACCAAGCACGGGGAAATTGTTTCAGACCATATAGAGATCGACGTAATCGACATACCAAGTGAGAGGAACCGCTAATATTGAATCTTGGTGGTTGTGCCATATACGCCTCATCTTGTTACTCTCCATGCAGGAAGGCATTTTTTATGTCTAATTGATTGAGTGGTCAATGGTGAATAACAGCCATGCAAGAAAGAGTCGGACATATGCAATTTTGGCAACCGGAGAAAAGGTATCCCCATAGTCAAGACCAAAGATCTGTGTGTATCCTTTTGCCACAAGACGAGCTTTTAAGCGATCAATCTTTCCATCAGGCCCAACTTTGACTGTATAGACCTAGTGACACCCCACTATGGTTTTGCTATCAGGTAAAGGTTCTAAATTCCATGTCTCATTGGAGTGCAAAGCAGGCATTTCATCTATCATTGGTTGTCGCCCGCCAGGATTAGACTCATGCAATAGGCGATGTAGGTTCTGAAAGGTAATATAAGCCTTGAGACTCATGCCCTACTCCAATCTTCGTCCCAGTATTCTGATCCTGCACAAGAACATAACCATTAGCAAATGTAATACAGTAAGGTAGGGTACGAGTGAGTTTACTGATGGATATTAAGTTAAAAGAACAACCAGGGACATAAAGCACAGAGTCCAAAGAGAGTTTGGGTAAGGGATTTGCTCGGCCAATACCATGACATTTGGTTTGTGACCCATTAGCCAAAGTAATACTAGATAGTGTGTCCATATTAGTCAAACATGAGAAAAACAATTTGTTAGCAGCCATATGATTAGAGGCGCCTGAGTCAAGTATCCAAGGTCCAAGTGAAGAAGATTGTGTAACAAAGGCAATAGGATTATCAATATGAGCAACAGAGGCAATTTGTGTGGTAGTTTTCATTTGCGCCTTTAGCTTGATATACTCATTATATTTTGTGGTAGAAAGTATGACTTGATCACTTGTGTCAAGGGCCTCAATTTGAGCAACATTGGCGACTCTATGTTGCAGTTGATTAGCTTTGGTGCGATATTGTGCTTCAATGTGGCCAAAACGGTTGCAATAGTTGCATCGATTTTGACCTGATTATGTACACGTCCTCCTCTACCACCTCGTTGATAAGAATTAGAGACGAGTGCAGTAGATTCAACTGGCACATTGAGAGAAGCAAGGGCTGGAGCAGGAGTTGAAGGGGTTGAAAGACGTAGTAATTGCTCACAAACAATTTCATATGAGGGAACAGTAGCACTAAATAGAATTTGATTGCAAACTGAATCAAGATCTGGTGTAAGACCTGCTAGGGCCAGAACCATAAAGAATTTTCCACGTTGTTCAGCATGTGTTTCGGCACTGTCAGTATAGAGCATAAGTGCATCAAAGACAACAATCAAACTATCAAGCTTACCTATGTAGCTTTCCATATCCATTTCTTGTTTCTTCATGGAAATAAGATTAGAGACTACAGTATATAAACGATTAATGTCATTGGAGTATGTCTTTTTCGCCTTTGCCCAAACATCATAACATGTTTTAAACGAGCGAAACTGAGATTGAAGTTTGACATCGATTGAAAACCAAAGAACGTTGCATAGAGAGGCATCAATCTGTTTCCAATTGTCTTGATCTTTGGCAGCGAGATCCTTGGACTGTTTGAGCAAATGGTCTTTACAATCTTGTCCTTGGAACCAAAGTTCAACGGATGTTGTCTATCCTGCGTAATATGTTGCACCTACCAATTTTTTGCATGGAATCAAAGGAAGTGTAGTGAAACTAAACACGGAAGAGGAGGCAGTAGCAGATCCGGTGTTGGACATGACAATCAACGTTAGGTGAAAAAGAAGATAAGATGTTGAAAAATCACCATAAGTTGAAAAAAGGACCTCGGAATGTGTCATAAGACCTTGAGCAACGGTTGGCGTTGAAAATTTTGTGGCCAGATGTGTCACCATGTTCGTCGGAGTTTGGTAACGCAAAAAAAAATGTCATTTTGTTCGTCGGAGGATTGCGCGGCAGTTTGTGGTGGTGGGTTGCACTAGAATAGTATATGCACAGTTGGAATAGAAAAGCACAACTGAAACACAGAATTTTGAAGAGGAAAAAGAATGAAAAGGTTATGGCACAGTTGGAAAAGGCAGAGCAGCCATAGGATGAACCATTACTGATACCATGTAAAATATGTTGTCTTGTGTTTTCTTGTGTGTCTCAAACAAGATCACACATCTTCTATTTATAATGAGGTTACAATAATTACAATCAAATTCTAGGAACTTGTATTTGACTAAAAGTTCTACCATTGAACCTAGGTAATTATACAGTCGAAGAATAATAAATCATAATTTGAATTCTAACAAATTCAAAACTAATTTTAGTCACCACAAAACAAGCTAAGTAAGACGTGATTTTTGTGATTGAATACAAGGACAAATTAATTTGTTTTATACTTAAATAAATTCTCTAAAAAAATTACTTTTTCAATGCAGGTTCGTACTGGAAGAGATGTTATGGTTTATTGTACCACAGAGGACATTGCTAAACACCTAACTATAGGGGAAGGGCATCACCAATTTGGTGTGGGTGTCATAGAAGAAGTTGAGCCAAAAAAATAGGGGTAGTGAATTTGGCATGTGGCATCTAAAGGTCAATTTGTTGGTGAGATACAAATGCAGCTTTTAAATGTTTTTATAAAGACAGTTTCTAATGATAAATGCACATAAATTCCTCAAATATTTCTAGCTCTTTTCACTTGATAATCGTACAAAAAGCTAGTGTCTCACATAAAATATCAGTTTGGTCAAAATCAGCTAGACTAGTGTTAGAGTTTGCTATTTGATAAAACTCTTTCGTAAAATTATAATAGTTTGTTAAAATTTTCCTACGCTATTGCGCCACTATAACTACCATGTGACAATACTTCAACAAAAAATGTCAAAATTAACAAAGTGAACAACTGAGAACTTTCCGGATTATAATATGCTCAATAATCAAATTACAAGGTAAATTATAAAAACTCCTAACTGCACTGAATATTCCACAAATTGATAGTAACCAATATTCTCAATACCCCAAGAAAAAATGGCACAGGAAATAAAATATCTATGGGGTCTTCACTCTGACTAAATGAATAAATCAAAATATGAGGCACTCAAAACCTTTATTATATGTAACATATGTGCTGAATAGAAGAAATAAGAACTGTTGGTTGAGAAACAGAAGAAATGAATCAATAGCCATGATCATTATAAGCTGACTGAGCATGTCACTAAGGTATAATACCCTAATGTATAAATCATCAGTTGCCAGCATCTCGGTTGTAGTACTGATCGAGAGTCTTTGCTGGTATACGATGAAGAAGCTCGCGAGGGAAAATCCGAAGCAATGTCCATGCAAGATCTAAAGACTGGAAGATGTTGCGTGTATCGTAAGCTCCTTGTGCGACAAACTTCCTCTCAAACTTGTCCAGAAATTCCAGATACAGCTGTTAATTGAAAATAAAAAAGGAACTTAATTAATAACATCACTTCAAGGACAATAATAAACAAAAAAAATACTTAAAAGGAAAATATTAGAGACCAGATCCTCAGAAGAAAGTGCTTCTTCTCCGACCACGGCTTTCATTGCCTGGACATCCTTTCCAATGGCATAATTTGCATAGAGCTGGGGGAAAAAACATAATGACACCAATGAGACATAGTTTATATACAGAAAATTAGCAATGATAAAGAGAGAAAAAATATAGGTAAAAAGTAAGACCTGGTTGGACACATCAGCGTGATCCCTCCGTGTCATTCCCTCCCCAATGGCACTCTGCAGATGCAACCATGATGCATTACTAGAAAAAACTCGTAATTTAATTTTAATTGAAGAGAGTGATGTTACTTTAGCTAGAAAAAGGCCATAATTTTGACAAATTTCAGTTGGATTAAAGGGTGATTGTTGGACGGAATCAAGTGTAAGGACCCCTCACTCGTCCAAGAGTAAACGAAGTTATAAAGAAATTATCAGTTGATGGCATCTTGTGACATCAAACAGACAAGATTAACCTCACCTTCATTAATCGAGACAGCGATGGAAGGACATTGATTGGTGGATATATCTGTTCAAAAAAAGCAAAAAAGAGGAATAGTATGTTAAGTTTTGGCCCGAAATATTGTAAGCAAAATCACCATGTACATCAAGAACAGAGTAGATCAAGAAAATGAAAGGCCTATTTTATTTTATGCAAGAATGAACATGATACACATCTCTAGCGGTCAACAGATAACGTACAAACCACAACCTTCCATTTTAATCTTAATGTATGTACCAAAATATTACACTAAACCATTTCAAAATACTTGCCAAGGACACTAAAGGATAATAGGAAAATTTACAAGTTGGGGAAAACCAAGCTTTCATATAGAAAATAATAACTTGCAATCAAAAACATAAAACAGTTTAACATCTTATAGTTAATACCACATCATGTAATAGATGTTAGGATGTATTCAGAAAAGGAAAAAAAATATCTGTTGTACATTATTCAGTACCAAACAAGCAAAGTGAAGTTGTGTACCATATAACAGCCAAAACCTGCAATATAACTGACCTGTCTGTTATGCAGCTGCCTGTCAATATATATCTGCCCCTCAGTGATATATCCAGTAAGATCAGGAGTTGGATGCGTAATATCTGTATAGAAGATGTTTGATAAAGATAATAAGTCATAATTAAGAGTGCATTAAGCAACAGAGCTGACAACGTTTAATAATATTTCATCACCATCGTTAGGCATGGTTAGAATTGGAATTTGCGTAATAGAGCCTTTTCGTCCCTCGATTCTTCCAGCACGTTCATATATTGTTGCAAGATCTGTATACATGTAACCGGGATATCCACGTCTACCTGGCACTTCTTCTCGGGCAGCAGATACCTACATGATCCAGAAGTCATCATTAGTCTCATTGACAATCAAATTGTTTGAGAAATACTTAAAAGTACTTTTAGCTTTCTTTTAAAAATCATAGTTGAAAGTATATTACCTCACGAAGAGCATCAGCATAAGAACTCATATCTGTGAGTATCACAAGAACATGCTTGCCACATTCATATGCCAAATATTCGGCAGTAGTAAGAGCAATACGAGGAGTGATGATGCGCTCAATTGTAGGATCATTTGCCTGCAATAAATCATATCAATTACAACTATGTAAATATGTGGGATTTAAATACAGGAACCAAAACACAATGGGAAGTTAAAAAAAAAACAAGAAATAAATGAGAATAATAGAACACTTGCATACTGATTCTAAAGATTACCAGATTAAGGAAAAGGGTCACTCTCTCCATAGAGCCATTCTCTTCAAAGTCACGTTTGAAAAATTGTGCAGTCTCCATGTTAACTCCCATGGCTGCAAACACAATAGCAAAATTGTCCTCTTCTCCACCCTGTATATATCGTTTTGTCAGAAAAACGACCTTTGTGTTACTAAGTGTAACAGCAATATAAACACAAAAAACGTGGAAGATATGGAAAACAAGTAACATTGTCCGAAGCTCATACTTCAGGAGCATGTAACATATTAGAGTAAATTTACTATAACACATCCACAATACCTCGAAAAGATTGTCAGTTTTCTCTAGTCGCTTGACTAAGCCAGCCTGGCGACATATCTGAGCAGCAATTTCATTATGGGGGAGACCAGCAGCTGAGAATAGAGGGATCTTTTGACCTCTAGCAATAGAATTCATGACATCGATTGTAGATATTCCGGTCTGTATCATCTCTTCTGGATAGGTTCTCTCACTAGGGTTGATGGAACTTCCTGAATTGTTGGGAAAATATTATAATAAGACAAAATAAACCAGCAGATTTAGACCTCTCTGGAAGAAATTATATACCTGATATGTCCAAATAAGCCTCAGGCAATATTGGTGGACCGTTATCAATTGGTTTTCCCGAACCGTTAAAGATGCGACCAAGCATGTCCAGTGATACAGGTGTTTTTAACACCTGTGAATGTAATAAGAGAGAAAAAAAATGTGTCAACAGTTGAACTTATTGACAGCAAGTCCAGGAATCAAATGAAAAAGAATTCAATCATCAATACTCAAGGATAAATTGGTACGAAGAAATAAAGTAATCATATTAAGCTACAGCCTGTTTGGAATCGCAGTAAGAATGGCCTGATGTACGGTGGCTTTGAAGCTAATACTTATTGCGGAGGTACTGTGGAAATCTTACTTTCCAAACATATAATCAATCAAATTGGAAAGGGTAAAACTTAAGAAATTAACCCTACTTAGTAGAACAAACTTAATATTGAATTAGTTCTTAAGAGCCAAACCTTATGAATGGCACAATTTTGGCAAACCGCGATTCTTCCTCTATTTTCGTATTGGAAGTTGATTTTCTTAATTACCAGGTTTTCCAAAAGTAATAGATTATACAACTTAAGTCCCTTCTATAAGTTACCACTCCACAACATAGTATAAAATTTATCATTCAATAAGTTACTTGCGAAGCAACATATTTCTTAATGATACTAAAGAAGCCACCCTGCCCTATTTTTTCAACAATAATTTAGACACGCTTGTGGGATTGTTATTTTTCTAATTTATTCACTGTTATAATTTAGACGACAGAATATTAAAAGACAAATCACCGATTCACCCAATTTCATGTTAACCACTACCAATATATAGCTCCCATAGTAAAAGTGAACATAATATTAAAATCTGACCCATTTCAGAAGATACATAAGCAAAATATTCACAAGATAATTCACATACATAATGTTACATTTAATTATGAAATAAAGCATACAATGGTAAAAGAAACAAGCAATTTATACCTCTCCAGTAAATTGCACAGTTGTGAATTTATTGTCAATCCCAGATGTGCCTTCAAAGACCTATGCAATGGTACAAAAAAGCTAAATTAACATAAGGTCATTCTTGTGATAGGCCATTCTTGTGATAGTAGCAGCAGATGAAAGAACTAAACAGACAAAATTATTTGCTATTAGAGTCAATACAACAACATGAACAAAGTAAAAACAACACTAAAAACTTTTTCTTATCAACTCATAAAATCCGAGAAACACGTAAATCTTATAAATTTTGGTGATATGTTGAAAATAAGCGCAAATATATCCAACTACATATGATTAAGGATTCACCAACCACTAACTCACCTGAACAACAGCTTTTTCACCATCAACTTCTAGAACTTGTCCACGCCTAGTAGTTCCATCCCCTAACCGAATATTAACAATCTCTTGATACTTAGGTCCCTGATTCAATCAATCATTACAAAATTCAATCACACTATAGACAAAATAAACCATCCTCATCATTGAAAAAGCTTCAAAATTCTAGAATATGCAGCAAGCATATCTAAGAGACAAGAATAATAAATATATGATCATGAGTCATTACCTTAACTTTTTCAAGAATAACCAATGGTCCAGCAACCCCAGAAACAGTTCTGTATTCTGCAGCATTATAAACAGACAATTCAACAAGTTATCAACATTTTAAAAATTAATCAATCCAATAACCCTCAAAAACTGTTCCTTTTGGTGGGTTTCTTGGTTTAATCAAACATTGATGCATATATCTATAACCACAATAAATAAATAAAACTAAGAAAAATGAGTAAAGGGTAAAGGAATTACTGACCCATTCCAATCTCCAAGGTACCATCTTCATCATGAATGTTTTGAGCCACACCCATTTGTGGAAGTTGAAGAAAGAGCCCTTCACAAAGACTGAAAAACGTGAAACAGACACTAAGAATTACGGGAATGATGAATCAAGCACAGAACTTGGGAACAAAAGTTAGAGTGATTGTGAATTAAGAATGATGAGAGTGTATTTTATGATAATTGATCTGAAGAGCGTACCTGTGTGAGTTTGTTTGATCTGAAGAGGAACAGAGAGAGAGAGAGAGAGGTTGATGATGGCGTTGTGACAGATCTAAGAGATGGACCAAACAAATGCAGGAACTATCAAGGAAATATCAATTATTTGTCACAAATATCTTACTAATAGTATTTTTTTTGCTTTCACAATATTAGTACTATTTAATGTTATTTTACAAAAACAATATTTTTTAAATGTTATTTTTATACTCTCCCACGACAACAAAGTTTTTTTTATTAAAATGTTATCTCTTATGTTTATTGATTGAAAATAATGTTTTGTTTTTTTCAAAAAAAAAATTAACAAATTTTCTTTAAATACCGTTGTTGATTGTCCTAATTCAACTACCGGATACTAATATTATTAAGTTGTGTTTCGAATTTAAATTAAAATTTTTCAATTATGCAAATTTTTTTGTAGTAATTATATTATTTTATTTTTATTTATATATAAATTTATTTTATCTAATTTTAATTATCATAAATATAAAATTGGGTGATAATAAATTAAGAGTATTACATAAAGTATTAATTATGTAATAGAATTGGTAAAAAAAAATTAAAATTGCTTTAGAAACTAAAAACAACAATTATTTTCAGACAATTATTATAAATAAAAAATTACACTATTAATCAATTATAATTATTAAATTATTAATAATATAAAATTATTTACATGATTTATTATGTACACCAACTATAAAAATTAAACTTAAAAAATAGATACAATATTTTATAAACACCCTTTCGGAAAAAAAAGTGTCTTTAGATAAATTAAATTATTTTATCCTATGATTATTTTAAAAAAATTATTTTATTTTAGAATGTCTACACGCCAAAAATAAATTAAATTTATCACTTATTGTTCTTAGTATATTTGAAGAAAGCGGTAGTACTTTCCTTATTAGAAAAATTAGTCTAAGTTGATTACCGAAATATTTATTTGTAGCGAATTGTAGAAATTTTTAAAATAATGGATTGTTTCAAAATGACCTACCTAAATGTGTATTCCATTATGAATATTTGATTATCAATAATTTTTAAATATTGGTTTTTACTCACAATCCTTGAAATTTATGTGTTGTAGACGAATAAAGAAACATGCCTTTGTAATTATTTAAAAAATAATTTATGTATTTTGTTTTTCATAATCATTAAAATTCAATTGTAATTAAATTTTTTTAAAAATTATTTCCAAATTTTATAAAAAAAAATCGATATAAATCAAAACAAGACTATTTAATTTATCATGTGAATTAATAAATTTCAAATAAGATTTTAGAAGAATTAGAAGAATTATTATATTTTTACAAGTTTTATGATATTTACAATATATTTTAAATTTTTATCAAAAAATTATCCAACCTTTAATACTAGACAAAATTGAAAAAAGTTATCATATATGAAATACTATACACTTCAATTCTTTTATTTAAGTGACACATTAATTTGTTAATTTTTTATTTGAATCTAGTTTTAATTATATATATTTTTTATATTGTAATATCTATATATTCTAATTAATATTATTAAAGTAAAATAAAATTTGATGCCCCTCAAAAAATGAGACTTTCATAGTTGTTTGAATTAAATAGGGATGACAATTAGACCCAGACTCAGTGGGTACCTACAAAAAAAACCACAATGGGTAGGGTAAAAACTCGCATAACGGGTATGGGCACGGGGACGGATAATTACCTGCAAAATTAAACGGGTACGGGTACTATAGTACCCACCCCGCCCCGCACCCGCACTTATATAAATATATTATTTATTTATTTTTTATATTAAAATTTAGTTTAATTAATTGTTTTTCTTTATGTTTTAATATCTATTAATATTATTGAACCATTACAATATTTATAATCAAATCAAAAGATAAACATTTGCAAATTTTTTAAGAATTTGTTTACGATGAATAGTTAAATAATTGTGTCTTCATAACTAAGAGTTAAATTTTACTAATCGTGTCTTTATAATTATACTTGCAACTTCTTATAAATTGTTTTTACTGATCTCAAATAATATTGTCATAAGAGTTGCAACTTCATAGCTTACCCAAACCCTACCCATTGTCATCCCTAAAATAAAAAAACTAATAAAGGTATGGCCATTTTTCAAACGATTGTTTTGGTGTTGATTTCACTTAAATTGGACTTATGGTAAAGAAGAACAATACAAAATGATTAATTTGATAAACAAAGAACTCGAGTATTTTAGAGAGAAAATGATATAGTTAAAAATTTGAGAAATTGAGTTTGTTTGACTAACTAGAGCATTATTGTGTTTCCTCTCCCTCGGAGGCGGCGACAAGTAGCTCCTTTTATTAGGATTCACATATATGGGTCAAGTCCATTGGTCCCCTTATTTATTTTATGTATTACTATTATTATTTTTATTTTACTATAACAAACTTAATAGTTACTTAATCTCTCTTTTTATTTTACTATAATAAAATATAGTTGTCAAATAAAGTAATAATTACATTTTTGTTTGACAACTCTATTTTATTAGGGTTTAATATGTTAGGGTGTTTAGGATTTAAAAAGTAATGTTTAGGGTTTAAGAAATCAAGTTTAGGGATAAGGGTTTAGAGTTTAGGATTCAAGATTCACGGTAAAGAGTTTAGGGGTTACGGTTTAGGTTTAGGATTTAGAGTTTATGATTTAGTATTTAGGATTTACGGTTCGGGGTTAAATATTTAGGATTATCTTCATTACAAATTCTAACTACTAAATGAAGATAATAATAACATTTAGTAAAATAGTATTGTCTAATAATTATGTAATTAGTACTTTATTTGACAACTATTTTTTTAAATGTTATTACTATCTTCCTTTTATAGTTTTACTCCATAACAATTAGTGTGTTAATGTACATGATTTGATATTAAGAGTTTAGGGTTCAAGGTTTAAGTATATTATTTAGGGTTTAGGGTTTGGAGTTTAAGGTCATCTTTATTGCGAAGTATAACTTCAAAAGAAAGATAATAATAAAATCTAATAATATAAAGTTATCAAGTAAAGATATAATAATTATTTATTTGAGAATAATATTTTATTATATGTTATTAGTTTCTTCGGTAAAGAAAACAAATACAAAACGAAGATCATAATAACATTTAATAAAATAGAGTCATCACATAAAGTAATACTTATATATTTATTTGACAACTCAATTTTGTATATTTGAATAATTTTTAAATTTAATCACAAAATAATATTTATTTATCGATCTATTTTAGTTAAAATGTGGGTAATGGGTATGGATACGGGCACTTAGATACCCAGAGATAAGGGTACGTGTATTAAAGTTGATACCCAAAAGGATACGGGCACGGGTATGGGTATTTCTTTAAACTGCAAATATGGATATAGGTACTATAGTACCATACGCAAATCCTGCACACTGCCCTCACTGCCCTCAAAGCCACCATTATTTATACTTTTATATGTCCTATACTTTGAGTAGAGATATTTCTTTTTGAAATTCATTTCAACTATTATTCTGTTTTGGGTTTATTCATTTCAACTATTATTCTACAACTAAAAACAATTATAAAAAGTTTATGAAATTCATCTTTATTTTAGTAGAATAAAGTCAATAGTTGACATTTGTTGTCAATTAAAATGTAAAATATAAATTGCATCCGTTGTTATAAGATGTATCATTTGTGTAAATGTTACCATTTAACAATAATAAAAAATTTAAACTTATTTTATGTTATTTTTTATGGATACATTCATAGATCAAAATTTGAAATTGAGTAGTATCATATCATATTTTTAAGTCTGATACCATACACAACAATCTATGTTATTATATCAATGAGAAAAATATAATTACTTATGAGAAAACACTTTATACATGTATGAATATTGTATGAGGTCAGCTAATATATTATAATATCATTTTAAAAATTATTTCGTGAACAAAAATTTATTGAGAATATATATCAAAATTAATTATTAATCTAAAATTATATAAATAATAGACAATTTATCTTGTACATTAATACAAAGAGTCTTATACTAGTATTTGAAAAAATTGTAGTATTTTCTTTTCTAGAAAAATTCAGTCGAAGTTTTTGTGATCATATTATTAGAGTTGAAGACTCTGGATCGCAGAGTTGATTACTGAAAATGTTATTGTATTGAATTATATAAATTTTATTTGTTTCTATTCAATAGTAATGGAAGCGTTAAATAAGAATATTTCAATAAATTTTTTATTCAATCGAAGAGATGATGGGAGAAAATATAAATTAATATTTCTTTTATATATATTAGCATTTAGACGCAAACTTCGGTGTTTCTCTCTTATTTTTTTATTGCAGGTGTGTTAATAATAATATTCAAAAAAAAATTAATCATAAATTTTGATTTTTATGAAATTTTTATTTTTAATATTTCTCTAAAATACTTCTTTTTATGTCTTTTGTTCTTTGATAGTTTCTTACCCTCAAAAGTGATTACTTTAAAGAAATTATAAGGGTATTTTTGGTAGAAAAATAGGCTAATCTCTTTATTATTTGTATAGATATAGATGATAACAAATTGTCTATTTAAATACATATTTGGTGGCTTCTCTATGTTAACACTATTTTTTTTAACCATCTCAATTTTGGAAAAATGAGACTCTATCGATTAGGATATAAGTAAAAGATGTCGATGTTGATACCATATGTAAACTTTGAACAAATATTTTGCTTTATTAATATATTTTTTCATAATTTAAAAAAAAAGTATTAATATGTAA
This sequence comes from Cicer judaicum, assembly GCA_037974835.1. Classification (NCBI taxonomy): domain Eukaryota; kingdom Viridiplantae; phylum Streptophyta; class Magnoliopsida; order Fabales; family Fabaceae; genus Cicer; species Cicer judaicum. The sequence goes on along the minus strand of JBBPBS010001064.1, from coordinate 2,790,228 downwards.
TATTTTTTAGGTGGTGCGATATTAACCATGAGCAAATATATTCTCCCTAAAAATAATCTCATTTTGCTGGTATTTTCTTTCATTTTTAAAATATCGATTTCTAGTAGTCATTGAAAAGAAGTAGATGTAATCTCTTTGTAAATATTAAATGAATCTTAAAATCTTCCTTTATCTTAAATTAAGGCATCATTTCTCACCCTAAATTTATATTATAAAAAAATTAATTATTAAATTTTTATCTTGAAAAACTTAAATATAAAATTCAAATGAAAATATAATTATTTGAATTTGATAGAAAAATATATAAGTTTCAAATGTTCGCATCATAATAGATTTTGCCTGTTTTTTTTCCATCAATATTAGGTGTTGATATAATTTGGGTCAACTAAACATCAGTATCCAAAACTTATTTAATGGACGACTCCAAGATTTTGTCTATTAGTAAAAAGGAGACTGTATTCATCCAATTCTCCACAACTCTAAGCATTTTTCTATTTTAGGAGTTAATGATAAAAAAAAACTCAATTTGACGATAAAAAATGAAATTAATAATATTATCGAAAACTCTAATGTATTTCTATAAACACCTTTCATCTTCTTTAAATTTACTTTATCAATAGATACTTATTCAATGGGCCACTACATTAAACAAAATATTCTGACAATGAAAGTTTTAATTTTTTTATTTGTATGACGATGAAAGCTTCATGAAACAGTATATGATTGATCAATATATATATATATATATATATATTTTACTTTTGATGTGTCTCTTATATAAAATTAAATATGAAAATTAATAAATATAAACATTGAATAAAAGTGTTACATTTACCTTAATTTAAATAAATATATTATGTACGCATGTGTTAAAGTACATTCATGAATTTTTAACTTGAGTCTACTTGTTGAGTTTGGATGTAGTTATTGTCCCTCCTCTACCTCGTTTTTTTCACATGGGCTTTGATGAGGCAAAAAATGCAGAGTGGTCTCTGGACAACATTGAAATGGACGATAGTCTTATATTTAGGTATATATTTTTATGTTATTTAAATTATATACAAGAGTTATTGAAAAAATTTGAAACAAGTTAAATAATTACATGTGATTTACTATATTGAAAAATAAAATCAAATAATTGTATTTGTAATTTTAGTAATTGAGAAGTCTAATTGAGGTACTAAATCTAAAATGTTAATATGGATAATTAAACACTCAAACTTTCTCCATCTCTTTTATATATTAACACACAAGTCACAATATTTTTAGTGTCAGAAAAGTTTAACTAATTATAAAGCTAGTAAAATTTATGATTACGTACACAGAAAAACAAAAATAATCTAATAGCAATTTCAAAGCAAGTTGTAAGTTTTTTTAAATTTATCTAAAAATATGATAATCCTCTTGATTTTAATTGTAAAATATTATTTGAAGAATTAAAAGTTATTAGAGAAGTTTTAACAATTAAATCAAAATCAAACTATGTTATTGAGGTTTTTAAAAACTTTTAATTAATTTCCTAATGCATACATATCTTATAAAATAATATTAACCTTGTTTTGATTTATATTGAAAATAATGTATTTAAAAACCTTGATTAACAAATTATTAATGATATCACAACAACAAATGCAAAGAAGATAATATTTAAATAATTATAAAAGCTTTAGAATTCTTTTTATAGGAACACTCAAATTCTAAGGACTGACCCCGAGAATATGAACTCTCCCTTTATAGTATGTGCATGCAACATGTAATTTAGTCATCACTCCCTTAATTTAAACTCATTAAGTGTGTCATAACAATATTACCTATGATTCATCTCTCTCCCTGAATGAACCTACCACAATAAATTATCGATATATATACAGCTGAGAATAACTTCCTCAGCAAGTAACATGAAAATAAATAAATAAAAAGTTGCTCAAATCATGCAACAACAAGGACAAAAGGCAACTATCATAATATTCATCAGATTATCTCTTCTGTAGTTTCAATTTGTGGGGAAAGAAAAACCTAAACATGAGTATTAGTAGTATTCTAAGACTTACAGTTCGAATTTTAAAGAATCGAAGTGCTGCTTCTAACATACCTGTTATTCACACAAGAAAATGATACAACAAATATGAAAATAAAGATACAACTTAATCTTATATTATCAGGTAGCACTACAAGGTGCTAGTGTGTTAGGACGAAGGTTGACACCGCCCCCTCGAACAGAAATACTAGTCAACTTCGCATTGCTTGCCCTACTCACGAGATTTGACTCGATGAACACCACAATCACTGTAATATCATCGTGGAAATGCCGACGAACCCCACGATCAATATTTTTTAGGTCTGAATATCTCATTTCTCGCTTTTTTGCTGCTTCTTTAAGTGCAGTTTTCACAAGCCTCCTTGCAATTCCCTGAATAAAAGATTATTTAGTACAAAGTGTTGTCATATAGTGGCACTGTAGTGTAGCAGAATTTGAATAAACTACTACTTATCCACGATTGTCAATACTAAATTATATGTTTTCAGTTAACTTTTAATAAAAATGGTATGTGTGTCTGTATCTTACCGAGCGGGGATTATTTTGAACTATATTAACTGCATCTTGATTGCTAAGGTGCTCCCAGAGTCCATCAGATGCAAATATAATAAACTGATCATGTGGCTGCAACTGGTGAACTGATATCGAGGGTTCTGAGCTCAATATAGGCATCTTGAACGGCTCACGAAGTCGAAACTTTGCATAAAGCGGTTCTCTATTGAACTCGGCCTTTTTCAGATATACGTCACCAATAGATCTAGAAATCTGCAAGGAATAATAACGGTTAAGAAGATATAGTAATGTCATAACAATTAGAATGAGACATGAGTCGTGACAATTGACTTACTTGTATTAGGCCGCGCACACGCCATACATTGTGCTTCAAAACAACGATGTTTGGATCGTCAGGGTGCAAAGATCGCAGCTCGTGTCTTATAGACTCAATTGCTGCATTGTGTTCTGTTGACAATTGCACAGCTAAAACCTCCCCGGTTGCTTTGACTGCTCTTCCTAAAACGGCCCGGGAATCACCGAGATTTGCTATATAAAGTGTTCCATTACAAATTACACCAACAAGACAGCATGATCCAACAGATGCAATTTGTGGTTTCATTGACCACTGTTTAGCAACAAGAGACATAAATCCATCTTCTGTTGCTTGGATTGCCTTGCGAATAACATCTACTGACATCGATTGTTGCTCCGCAGTAAACCCTGAAATTGTATAAGCACGAATACTTTTAATTAACAATCATGCAGAAAACCGCAATTCAGAACATCAATAAATCCTTAAATGACAGACATAGAATAGAGTCATCTGGTACTGAAAACTACAGTTTCTGCAGTTTCACCTCAGTATGCATACTTTTTTACTCAATTACTAATATGAATATTCAGGTAAGAACGAAAAAAAATCCTTTGTTGAAATCTATTTTGGTTCACAAAAGCAAAATATTTTTAGTATTGATTTTGACATATTTGGATATTCACAAGCAGAATTGATTTTAGCTCTGAAATTGATTCTAACATGAAGCTATAATTTGGACCTTTTTCCTATCCAACTGATTTTTAGCTCGATTTTGTTGTTCAACTCATTCAAAATCAATTTTTGTCACCACAGATCAAACACACGCTAAGCTTTCTAGCTCAAGAAGGTTTCTTTTGGACCCATTTTACACCATACGATTTTGTCGAAGTTAAAAACAAATATTAATTACTACAATCACATAAAATTGGAAGGTAGACAGAAATAGAACAAAGTAACAACTACAAAATCTATTTCAATGAACAAGAAAAACTTCAAGAGTTCACTCATTTTTTATGTCACTTACTCTTGAGATGGTGAACTAGGTGATCATTGATAAACCTTGATGTCTCAGGCCCTCCATGTCCATCATAGACACCAACAAACGTACCATACGGTCCAGAATCATTGGAGCTCAAACTACCCGATTCAATATGGCTCTGGTCCTCCAACAAGTTGTTGGCTTGGACCACAGCCATCGAAAACTCGCCATTCAAGTGCCTCCCTGAGTCTTTGTACCACAAAAGTCCATCCTGTTTACCGCCAGCATCTGAACCACTGCGTGTATATCGATCCAAACGCGGCCGAAAACACACTGTCAAATTGTTCATCAACTCTGATAACATCCCTCATCTCACTACACAACCTTCAGAAATTTCCACATCTATCAACCAACCAAGAACAACTACAACACTAAACTCAATGATGATTCCACTGCAAAACATAATAGCATAAATAAATTACAACTAAAAAAAAAATATCAAATTAAGATTTTCAAACAAACAAGCCACCAATCGATTAGGAGTTCGAGTTCAAACTCTGACTGCTACAATCACTGATCAGACTTTACTTATTACTCAGCTAAACTCCGAATTACCATGAGCAGGTTAAGAGCAAAAAAAAGAAACAATTCTGAAAGAGAGGAAGCCTAGCTACCCAATCACAAAAATTAGCTTTTATAATTAAATTGTTACTTTCATTGCTATTTAAATCACAATTAATTTATGACCAAGTACATCTTCTCTAATTAAAGATCAAGAGGAAAAAATTGGTAAAATGTGCACTCAATTGCTTCTTTCTAGGTTTTCAACGGAGAAGTCAAACAAACTTCATCCACAAGACAAATATTTAAGTCAGCTCATTGAAAAATTTCACAATGACATTGAAAAATAAAACCCCCAAACTCATACTAATTTACATAAAAGCCAAAAATGTCAACAACAAATAAAAAGGAAGAAAAAAAAATAAGGAGAGAGATCTTACACAAGAATTAGAGTATTGATTTGAAGCTATGTTGAATGATTTGACGACCCCAATAGAATAAAAGAATGATCTTGAAAGAAGAGTGAAGTTAAGAGCAAGTGATTAGTACCACTAGATCTATGGATCGATGAAATGAAGATGAGAAATAAGGCAAGTGGATTAAAGGGTTTGTTTGGTCTTAACTTTGTATGTTGAATTTTTTGTAGATGATGAAAAGATATTGTAGAAAATGGGTGGATTGAAAAATGAAGAAAGAGTTGATTTTTTCTTATAGTTAAAAATTAGGCCAACTGAAAAACCTTTCTTTTCTTCTTTTTTCTTTGTTATTATTAATATTATTATTATTATCAGCTCAAAGAGACAAACCCCATTAAAGCCCAACAATGGGGAACTCAAAAGACAGCAAAGCAAAGAGGTCCACACCACACTACAATGCTAGAGAGAGAGAGAGAGAGAAGCATGTAACGTGGGCAATGACATAATTTGGTTAGGTTATTGTTGTTAAGGGAAAAAGTGGGTTGAAATGAGGACACGTGGAATGTGTGGTGTTTTTACAGCATGTGAGTGCTCTAAGCTGTCTTGTCTAGAACACGTGTCTTCTTCTTCTTCAAACCAATTCAAGTGTGCATTACGAGGTCAGTGTTGCTAAATGCAATTATACACTGTTTCATCAACTAAACTTATCTAATTTATTCATTTTTGTTTTTTCAACTAAACTTATCTTTTAATGGTTAGGTTAAAGATTTTAAAAATTTATTAGAGAGTTGATTATATAAATTTTAAGATAAAATTTTATATTATTAATCTAAAATACAATTGAAAATACATAGTGAACTTCTCTTAATTAATTGGAAAGAGAGAAAAAATAAATGGTCCTACCATTTTTTATAATCTATCGAAATAGAGAAAAAAAAAGGTGAAATATTAGTTTATTATTAATTTTTCATTTATGTTCTTATTGCTTTTTAATTAAATGGTATTTTAAGAATATTTTTTTCATTTTTAAAAATATTAATATCTTTTTATCTTTTTCATTTTTTATATATCAAATAATACTTCAAATCTTTTATATTTCTCATAATTTTCACTCTTCTCATTTTCTCTTTTATT
>JBBPBS010001064.1:2764252-2784010 GCA_037974835.1 Cicer judaicum | reverse complement strand
AATAAGATATATTAATTTTTTATTACTATTTCGATTTATATTTTATAGGTCCTTTTAAACACTTATTAAAAAACTATTAAAGAAAATTTTATTTTGAAAACAACACAATTTAAATTTTGAGATATGGAATACCCAATTTTTAATATAAATTGATTCTAAATTTTCTATTTTTGTTTCCCTAATAATAATGACTTAGGACTGGACTAAAGACACTAGTTAGGATTTGTCACATTTTATTCAAAGAGAATGCTCCTTTTGTTTTATTTTAAATATTTTTTATATATTTTTATTGTATTTTAAATTATTTATTACTTTATAATATCAATACATTATTAGTTATTTATTCACTAATATACTTTTATTTATTGTATCTTAATTTATCAAATTTTTCAACTAGTTCTAATTAATAAAAATATTTAAATAAATAAAATTTATTTTATCATTAAAATACATAAAATTAATCATTTTCTAAAAATCAAACACAATTAAAATGAGACATATAAGTTTTAAATAAGACTTTGGGTAGAGGCTTGAGATCGGCAATCTCTTCAATTCAACTCGTAATATTATGCCTCGAAGGAAAACAATGCACATATAGTCTAGGATGTGCTACTTTGTATTTATGAAATGGCCCGCCTATAAATGTTTAAATTATAGTCCCTCCCAATCTATACATAAGATAATTTTTGAAGATCTTTTTATTTGTATATATAAGAAAAAGTTAGGATTTTTAATGTATATTTATTATTTAACTTATTTTTTATATATTTTTTTAATTTTTTTAATAATTTGTGAATTATAAAAATAAAATAACTAAAATTACAATTAAGTCAAATTATTTATTAGTTCTATTGTTTAGAATATAAATTTCTTTTCTTTTGATATAATATGAAAGTCTATTGAGATCTTGATGTTTTGACATGACCCCTTGATTTATCATCAAATGATTTAAATTTTTTTTATTGGAGAAAAAATCAAAAAATTTATTAAAAAAATCAAATCTCTCATTCATAATAATAGGTAGACCATAATAAAAATCTATAAAAAAAAATGAAATTACATTGATTTTTTTTAAAATAAATTAGATCCAATATAAAAAAAGTGTAATATAGTGTTGACTATTGCCCATGAAGGATGTAAATATTAACTCTCACATTAAAAATAAATAGAGTTGAGCTTTATAAGAGACATAAATAGATAAAAATTATTTGTGTGCTATATGGAATGCTATTAAGAAAAAAATAATGTATTAAATATTCACCGTATAAATGTATAAATAAATAAATCTAAATATTAAAATTAATTATCTACGGTGTAATTTTTATTTTAGCAGTGGATCTCAAACATGACGGATATTATATATACAATATATTGTATTGTTTAGCGAAATTTTGTGTGTCTCATGTTAAAGTTTTATTTTTTATTTTTAAATTATTTGATATTTTACAATATTAATATATTATTAATTTTTATGTTCACTAATATATTATTATTTATTATATTTTAACTAATTAAATTTCTTAAATAGTCATAATTAATAAAAATATTTAAATAAATAAAAATTTATGTTATTATTAAAATCTATTAAACTAATTATTTTTCAAAAATTACACACAACTCAAATTAAACAATTAAAATGAGACCAATAAAATATAAACATATGTAAAATTAGACAATACAAAAATTCAAACCAATAAAATAATAAACATATGCAAAATTAGACAACCCAAAAATTCAAACAATTCAACAACTGATATTTGTGAAGAAATGGTTTTAAAACTTCACCGAAAGCTACATTTGGTTGTCCATATTACATGTGATTGAGAGGGACGGCAGTTATTACCGTTTGTTCGATTGGTCAAACAGTTAGATCTTTAGATGCTTCCTATGACTTGTGATTTGTTGGTCTAATTCGATGTCTTTGGCATGATACTAGTGGTACATTCCTTGGGATACACAATGGATGAGCAAATGTGCAATGAATCCAATTTTATATCCAAATTGAAATCATTAATTGATTCAAATAGGTTCTAGGAATTTGTTTTCATTAAGGTGTATATTAAGGTGTATCTAGTCGACTTACTCTCATGTCTTTTTATTAGAAAAAGTAAGTGAATAAAATTGATAAATACATTAATTTTTATTAATCTTAGTATATCAAAAGTTGATATATTTAAATATACATCAATATTATTGATTTAATTGTCTTTTATAAAAAAAATCGAATACATTACATTAGTTTTAAAGATAAAGTGTAGAGAAAAAAATAAGTAAGAGAAAATCTAAAAAAAATAAAAATTTAAAAAATAAAAAAGATTTAAATTATTGTTTGTTATAAGAGAAATAAAGAAAAGAGACACAGTGATTATTTTTAAAGTACAAAAATGTCCTTAAAAGTACCATTTAGTTGAGAAAATGTAATGACATAAATGAAAAGTTAGTGACAAAAGTGTTCCCTATTTCTTCTAAACCGGTCACACTTAGAGAAGTAATTTCAATCGTTGATGAAATATTGATTATTAGATTTCAAATCAATGGTTGAATATTTCATTTTCTTTTTTATTGAAAAAGTTTTGGGGTGAAGGGATGGTGTCCCATGGTTGAATTATTTCTTATTTTAACATTTAAAGTAAATTGCTCCATTTTTGCCATCCATATTTTATAAAACCTCGTATATTTGTAGATAATACTGATGCATGTTTCACTTGTAAAAAGGACAAATGTTACAATTAGATCACACAAGATTTGCTTTGACCAGAAATCTACTTGGGTATATCTGGACTATATTATTTTAATAAATTTACATATTAGTCCTCTACAGTTGTAAATTAGGTTATGGGTGAATTAGAATGGCTATTTCGTTTGACAGAGTAAAATTGCCCCACTAAACATGCAGAATTTCAAAATTCCCAGTATGAATATAGTTATTACTTATGCATTTGGATTTGGTATGCAATCAATTTCCTAATTGATATAAGCACTAACTTCATAAAAAATTTACCTTCATGTATCAGTAAATTTAAAGGCAAAATATAAAAAAAAAAAAAAATGTGATGATTCATTTTGAATATGATATATATTGAACAATGAACATAAAGTTACCTGGCGAAAATCAATTCCTAAGGAAAACTAAAGTTACAAGGAAAAAACAATATAAAGAAGTCTTGAACCAGATATCAACAAAGGATCAGACTAGCACCAATATTAGATGTTCACGCAACTGAACTAAAACCAAATGACTTGACAATTGTGCTCACTCTTTCTGCAAATGTTCTGGATGTTATCTTTTTACCTGGAACATGAAATGGGTTTGAAACCGCATCCACGTATGCAGAATGGAATCTCCTGAAAAACTGTATAACAGAAGTTAGCATGGAGAAAATAACACCAAACAGTACAATATTTCATAGGTCATCCAGAGTTATGTGACAAAGGAAGACACCAGGGGCCATAACTGAATTTGTGTATTCAAAACTCCAATAGTATAACCCATCAGAAATCAATTAACAAGAACAGTATCAAAACATAGTGGTATTGATACAAAACAGTAAAACATTAAGGAACATTTGTGAAAGAAATCAAATCATGCAGGGGCTCTCAAATTGTGCACCACTCATGCGAGGAACACAAAAGCAATAATTTCATCACTGGAGAAAATGACTCCAGGTAAACATGAAAATAACACATTCTTAAGTGAAACATCTGAGTTAAAATAAAAAACAAAAACATCAAGCTTTTTTACTTTTGTAATAACAGATATGACTAGAACAAAAAACATATGCTTGGGAAAAAGGATTATGTATCTTCCTCAAAGTGAAACAAAGCAAGGAGAAACCATTAACAAAGGAGCATACCATCTCTTTGTATTTCTAAGAGGGAAACACCCAAACAATGTGGAAAGCATCATAGGTAAGCTATGAAAATAACCCTATCAAAGAATGTAGAGTCTCACTTAAAAAATATCATACTGAATCACATATACTAGGTTTAATTTGTGGTCATGTTTGAATTCTTGCGATTATAGGTACTGTGAATGTTGTGATGCATATTGCAGTTGTTGTGATATGATTTATCGACAACTTAGCACAATGAATATTAAAACTATCAATACTATTATACAATTTGTTATATGATTTACAGTAAATAAATAAAATGGCATTTTTTCTTTCCAAACATTTCCTACACAATTCACATCTTATCCTCCCCAAATTTTCCCATACAAGACCCATTTGTTTCCACTTCAATATTTCCAAAATCATTTCTCGGTGTCTGACATCCTCTCTCCCTCACATTCATGGAAGCTCCCTCTTTCCCTCACCTCTATTGTCTTTCCCTCCCTCGCAACTTCTTGGCTTCACAACAGTACGCCAACTGCCATCTAACACTCTCTGGTAGCCACAATCACCCACCTATCAGCGCCTCAGCCACCCATTCAGCTGACCACAGATGTGACTGAGAACCAAAGATTTTACGCTGTCAACCAGAGCATTAATAGAAAATAAGACAAGCTCTGATGAGTAAATCTGCACTACAACGATAGGGGTTGGTGATTTGCAGCGGGGAATGCTGTTTTGTCATGTCTGTCACAGCCACAACACTGCTCCGCACCGGCTGAGTTCTGTGATTTCATTCACTCTGTTATCGTGGAAAGTTGCAGATGCAGCCACTAACATAACTGATATTTAGGGGACACATCAACCATTGCAACTAAGATTTTGATATCGGAATATACATATGAATTAGTCCAGAACTGATTTAATAAATGAATTAATTTTCCAGCATAAAATAAGTTGAAAGGAACCAAATTTCTTAACTGGAAAATGATTTACTATTGATCTTTTGCTTACTATTATCAGAAAAGGTAGAACTGGAGAGAAAGATATGTACAAGTAGTAGAAGATGAAAAATGAAGATAACAAGATAGAGCAGCACTTCACCCAATTTTCCTTACCTCTTCACTCACAGCTTTATATTCTACCTCTACTCCCTCCCTTTCCTTCCTTGCATTTCCCTCATTGTCATATTTGGGGCTACTAATCCCCTTCTACCCTTTCTAATTCTTAACATTCACTTTAGTAACTGTAAGATGCCTAACAAAAACAAAGATTTTTCACACAATAAATACAATCGCAATAGCTGCAGCCGTATATTAACATCATGTCACCGTTCACTGTTCGTGCTTAGAAAAGCATCAGCATTTCCTATGTGGGGTGGGACAGATAGATACTTCCTTTCATAAAATTAGTTGGTATCAGATAGTAGTTAAAATGTATGACCAGTGACATATGAAATTGCCATAAGGTATCCGACAACCATTTACCCACAAATCTTGGAGTCGAAGTAGCATAATGATGAAATGGATCCGTTAGGAAAAAAAACTTCATTACAGAAAGAATGCCCTCTAACTAATGTGATTAAAGTTCAAAAGCCAATAATGTACAATGGAAATGGATCACTTGACTCACTTCTATTCTCTGCACCCTAGGTATTCAAGATACCAACACTCTCCCTCAATTTTACTCTAAAATCATAGGCCTCTCACTATTACTTCCCTCGTATTTTTTATACCCTACTGATCCCTTTCTAACCAATTATTTATTGTATTATATAACAAAACTAACTGACAGACTGGTCCATTCTTTCACTGGAGGTCTGCTCAAGTGCTCATATACCAGTAACACAGCCACATCCAAGGATTTACTTCAAAAGAAACTCAACATTAATGCTAAAAGTGTTACTTCATTAGTCAAACACTTCCATTCAAGAAGACAAGGAAACTGATCTAAGGAAATTATACTAGGAAAATGATTGAAAACCATCAACTATTATCAATGCTCACATTTCTCACATCTGCATCTTTAACATCCAGATCCGTGGTGACCAAGATAAATTTGACCTTTGTATTAGTCAGATATCCGTAACTGCAAAAGACATTAACCAACAAAAAATGAAAATCATCCACTTTCCATTGTTGGATTAAATATAAATCAAATAAAAAATCTCACAGACAACATAAGCACTCACACTTTGTAATTTTCAATAGGATAAAGCAGTCCTAGAAACGTCTCATTTAACATTGGCCCAGATTTCTTAGGATTGTTCACTGTCAAACAAACACATCTCATTAGATTCAGATGCATAGCACAAACATAAAACTTACAAAAAAAAATCCCAAATCCAAAAAAAACAAAACTCTAAACTTAAGGCTCCTAAAATCTCAACCATTCGCATTTTGCATCAAAGACAAAATCAAATAATAAACTCCGAAATCTCAAAATTTTCAAAGAAATAACGCACCTCGCTCGTCGACCACATCAAGCGAGCAATGGACGATGTGATGAAGCTTGAGAGCATCATCGGCTTCAGTGAAGCTCTGTATGTACAACGGATTGTTCTACGATCATCGGAGAAGCCGCAACGAAAGTCGAACCGAAAAAAAAAATGTTAATTGAAGTTCAAATCGGAGATGAACACGGAGAAATTGAAGTGCAGGATGGGAAAGTGATGGAGACCCACCTGATGACCGACGACGGCGACGCAGACGATCATTTTTACCGGTAGAGTGGCGAGGGCGATGACGGTCTACCTGGCTCTCGCTGCACCCGCACCCACCGAATCGAAATAAATCAAGAGGCTTGTGAAAGAGGAAGAAAGAAACCGTACTAGATACCGTTCTGGTGTGCATGGATCTACTTGAATAGTTTGTGCCCAACCAACTTAAAAAATAAATGGATTCCTTTTTTGTTTAATTCAATTTTTGAAGAAAAATTATCTCAGTGGTATTACTTACTTCTTAATATTTTGCAGAAAAGAAAATTGTAAATTTATAAGAATACGAAAAAGATAAAAAAAAATTATATTATAGAATTAACATAGTGAAGTGTTAATAATAATAATAATAATTATTAATATTTATTATAATTATAAATAAATAAACTATAATACTCTCAATTTGTATTGATTTTATGTTAATGAAACATTATAGTTTTGTTCTTCAGTGAATGAAATAAAACTACTTCATATGATTAAATTATTTACACATTTTATTATTTTCTAAAACATTTTTAATCAACTTGATTTGCATAACTACATTTGTATATTACTTCTAATGTTATTTGGTTGCTTTTTCCAATAACTACAATATTTCAATTTTGACCGATTGTAAACATAATTTCTTAATATTATTCGAATCATATGATGTCATACGTAAAATAGTAAAAAATTGACATTGGAATTACCTTTCAGAATAGCTTTAATTCAAAATCAAAATATTTATCATTCGCTAATAGATTTTTAAGAATATTTATTTTGTTGTGGTATTTTAACTAATAAATATCGATCTTATTAAATTATATGTTGTCTTATATTTGAATATACAATCTCGTAATTATGCAAGTTAATTATAAAAGTATTTGCCATCTATTTTAAGAAAAAAAAAATATATTAAAAAATTCATCATTTTGTCCAAATAAAAAACATTACATTCTCTTAAAAAAACATCTACACTTTTTATTAATATAGATCAAATCACTTAGATGTTATAATTGCTATGTAGTGAAACTAATTTTTTTAACGACATTCACAATCAAGTTCTCTGAAACTCATACACACAACTGCCAAATATCAAATTTAAATTTAAGAAAAGATAACTAACAATATCTTATTAGTTGAATTATGACTCAATAAATCTAATTGAACTTTAGTCAATAATAAAATGTGTGAATGTACTAAAACACTTTCTAGTTTTATTACGATACAACTTTATCCCGTAATAATAACACTAATAATAATAAATAGCTCAAAATATGCATTTGAGACGAAACAAGTATTTATAATAGGAGTGAAAATAAATTAAATCGATCGACGTAGACTTATAGCCTAGTCTACAACGAGTTTAGGTCATATCAAACTTTCTTTTTATATAAGTCAAACCTAGACTTTTTAAAAAGTCAATTTAAATAAAAACATCATACTAAGATCACTTAAATTTATTAGACCAACCTACTTAATTAAATATAAATATTTTTACATTATTATTATTATTATAATATTAAATTTTTTGTGTTAAATTATAAATTTACTAACATTTGTTGTTATTTAATATTAATCTACATAAATATTTAACATATTTAAAAATATTATTATAAAATTAAAAATATAACACAATATTATATATTTTAAAATGTCATGTTAGATTTCAAAATAAATTTTAACTTTATTAACATATTAACCGTTCGTCTATTTATAAAATCTTGTATTTCGTAGTGTTTACTTTCATAAAATAACAGTGAAGTTTCCGCTCATAATTCCTAACAACTGTCGGAACAACCGTATGTGTATCGAGATTGCACGACTTCATGAATATGTAATAATGATGAAGCTGGGACGAATAAGAGTATTAGAGAGAACATAAGCTCACGAGATGCCTTGTATAAACCTTCTACGCTGGCCATTCATGTTTATTTCAGCCACTTGTTAGTAATATCCCTCCTTTTGTGGACCTTCTTGAGTAAAACAGGCAATGTGGGATTTCCTAAGCAAGTCAAAATTTAACGTTGATATTGCTTCTAAAGGCGTATTGTCTATTAGTGCAATGCGCGTGGCACAATGTTGGAGGCTTCTGCTATTAACTTGAAGATAAATATCAACTTGAAAACATGAACTAAGCCTACAATGAGACTTGAGCTACCAATAAATTACCTACATGGAAGCAGTAAAACTCTGGCTGAAACTAATGTTGAAGCTTATGCTCCTTCGGATGCTTGCTTTTCTCCTGTTGTATCATGCTGACAGGGAAGGAAATGTAATTGAGAACTGTCCAACAAACTTATATGTGAATGTGAATTGCCTTTGATAAACTTGCTGGACCAGTAGAGATAAAATCAACTGTTTCAATAAGCAGGGGTTTGAAAGAAAGAACATTGACAGGCCATCTTGGATTCTTAAATTGTGTGTTTGGTTAAAAGAGAATGAACTCGGGAAAAATAAATTTGAGTGTAGCTGGGTTTGTTAGGGTCATCTGAAAATTCCTTTTACTCACCAATCAAATGACATATAAAGCTATTCGTACTAAAAAAATCAACTGACACTTGTCTTGAAAGCTGTAACAGGTGGTTCTCCTGAATAACTAAGCCATTCTTTTTCTTGGGGATCAAGAAGGGTTGCCAACTTTGAATCTGAATCAAATTGACAGTGGAAGTAGATCTTATATTAGCCCTTTCAAAGTAATTAAAAGCTATGTCAAATTACCTTTTGCTAGACCCAGATAACTCATGAAGCCAATAACCCAACGAACGTGATCATCTCTAGAGTAAACCACTATACTTAAGTTTTCTTAATAAAGAATAACAGGACCATGGATACCTTCAAAATAAACTTGAGGAGATTTCTGAAACGAGGATCATCTAGATTATGGAAGTAGATTCTTCATTCTCTACATTTAAGTAGGTTATTTAGTGATAGAATCCTACAACTCTACTCAGATCAAAAAGACCATTCTTATTGAACACCAGCTGACCAGCACGATTTAAATTTATTTATTAAAAGGTTATAATGGTGCCTCCCTGACTTTTTTTGCATATACTAATAAACCCCCCACTCACTCAAGGGTTAGGTTGATCTGTTGGGCAGTATAATAATGCAACCTGGTTTTCAGCATTTCAATACACAGGGCTTGCGTAAATGATGTTAGGCATCTCCTGATCTTTCGAACTCACTTATATTGAATGAAGGAATCAACTCATTTCTAATTCTATTGCATCAGCCAACAGAAGACTGTGGATCAGCTATTTCATGATATCAAGCGAACTTCTAATTAGGAGCAAGAACCAACAAAAACTATGACAAATTAAAATCCAAGTATATATTTTGAGGAACTCTCTCTCTCTATCTATCTCCAATTGTGTAACCAAATTATCATGCATCAACTAAGTAGAAAAAAATTACATCATATCACTCAATATGGAGATCAGGTCTTAGCATGCCAATCTACTAAACATCCAATTCTCCCTACAACTATATCTTATAGCTTATACTCTACAAAACCAAAAAAACACTTATTGATATCTCCATCAAATCAAAATTCTCTTATTATTATACACCATTATCAAACCTAATCCGGAACCACACCACAAAAACAATGCACAAGTTATATGCTTCCAGTCTTAAACTTCGGTAACTTTCACAAATACAAAAACCTTGTCATTGCAACCGATCACATAAAAAATCGGAAAACCAATCAAATTGTCACAATCAACAAAGGAAACTAACAAGAACTTTTCTAATTAAAACCCCCCTTCTCATTATTCCACCTTCAGGTCTCGTCAATAATCACAAAAAACCAACGAGGCAAAATGTAATACAATTCTAACTCATCGTTATTGTAATCCTTATAACAATCAAGAAATACAACACATACCAAAACGCATTTTCATACACCAGTCTTCACAATGTTCCTCCTCGCCAAGAACCTCGCAATTGGGGGCGTGAGTGCTATAGTGATTGGAACCCGAACAGGGATCAGAGCCTTGTTGCATAGTAAAGCTAGTGTAAACGCACCGCCGGCGGAAGCCGCCATCTGTGCCGTGCGATTCTTGAACGGCAAAGAGGAAGAGTCGGTATCAGAATTAGGGTTAGGGTTTTCATCGGAAGAGGCTGCACCCAAGTGGAACTTCTCAAGGATGGCTTCAACGTCGACGTTGTTTCTAATGGCGACGTAGAGACCGGTGATGGAAGCTGCTGAAACGGAGAGGTGAACGCCAATCGCTACTTTGCCGTACTTTTTCATCAGCTCGCGGAATCGACCACCGGCCATCGTTTGTTTATTTGTGTGCGTTTGAAATTTTGAGGTGGTGCCGGCGAAATTGGGGTTGTGTTTGCTCTGTTAGGTATTGTTCTAATGATGTAATGCGGCGGAGGAGGTGGCGGAGGTTTATTCTTTTGTGACGGGTGTCGGCGCTAATTCTGGCTTAGGGTTTATCTAAAGCACAAACAATCGTGTATAAGTTTTGAGCAAGAATCACCCGTCGGTATAAATGCAGCAGTAATAACACTTAACATTGACTTCTTTCCGTGAGTAAACCACCAAAATATTCTTCACTATCGAAAATTCGCCTAATGTCAAGTGCATGTTGCCCTTCCAAATTTTATTTTATTTTTTAATTGTTCTTTAATAGAATAATCAGAGACTCTTGACTAATGTTTTTTTTTTATCATTCTTTTAATAAATAATTTATTCTTAAAAGTTAATTTTTCTTATTTTATTAAATTAATATGTATTTTATGAGTGTAATGAACTTGTACGTCGTGAAAATATTATTTCTTAACAATTGAGAATGTTGTCTTCCATGTAAAAGAAAAAATATTTTATTGAATATATATTTCTCTACAATTTCTCTTAGTGTTAAGCATATGGTGTATTGTCTATAAAGTATCTCTGAAATACTTTATTATAAGTATTAATGTATTAGACATTTTTTTCAAGATGTTATCTTGAAGATGCAATAATCATTATCTTGAATGAATTGATAGAATATATACTATATTTTTTGTAAGTTTCTTTCATACAAATGTTTTTTGACTTTTATTTATTTATTTTCATATGTGTTTGAATTTAAAATATATCCATTAGACATGTTTTCCAAGGTATCAAATGATCATTTTGATCATTCTCTTCATTCTTTGGTTCAAAACTTTCTAAAAATGTGTTACATTTGATTCTTGAGATAACGTTTCACTTGTTTGGTTCTCATGGATTTATAAACTTGATTGGAAGATTGCCTTATATTATCTTCATGAAATAATCTTTTGACCATAATTTAATTATGTCATAATTGAGTGCATACTTATTCCCTTATTGATGTGAATGATTTTTATTTGTCTACTTATGTGATTTATGTAACTTAAATAAAATTCACGTATCATCATTAATAAATCACTATTCATAAAACTTAAATATTTATTTCTTAAGATTTAAGATTTATTGTAATTAAAATACACATAAAAATAGTTTTACCTTAACATAAAATTTATTTGTCATGAATTTTAAATTTTTTTAATATAAAATATGTCAGTAATACAATTCAACTAGTGTTACCCCCCAATTCAACCAATTGCCCTAATTTAATATTTTGACCAAATCAACCATAAGTTTAGTTCTTAAAACACCTATAGGAATTGGGAAGTATTAAGAACATTTCCAACGTAGTCAAATGAGTTCGTCTAGTTACGTAAAATTCAATTTTTTGCAAGTTCATTGTTGGAGTTGTGACAAGCTGTCAGTGCTCTCAGAAAGAAACGACACTTTCATAATTTAATAATAATAAAACTATAATCGTTGCATTTTTTTTTAATTAATTTATTAATAATAATAAATTTTTTACGGTTAGTGGTCTTATTTAATGAACCCACTTTAAGTTCTTTCAAGATGATGTGGCATGCACCCTACTCAATGAACCTTATGTTGAGTTCAGTGTTGGAGATGCTCACTAAAAATTAAAAATGCAAGTACATTCCTGATTAAAAATAAAAATTAATTAATATGTTATATAATTAATTTATTCTATTAAAAATTAAATATATTTTAAGTTTCTATATAATTTTTAAATTTTATTTTTAATCTTTTTAAAAAGTTGCATTTTGTTCTCCCAAAATATCACTATCTACACAATTGATCTCTAATCAACAACAATTGACTAACATAAAAAGATATAAGTTAGTGCCACATACACATTTTTACTCATTATTGAATTTATTCTTATTGAATTTATTCTTACAAAATTCATAAGTTTTAAATTTAGTCTCTATAAAATTTTATAGGAAGAGAGAGTGATAGGGAGAGAGAGGTAGAGGGAGGGAAATATAAAGATAGAGAGGGGAGAGGGATACCAAGAAAGAAAGAGAGATTTGTTTTGTTCAACTATGTATCAATGAACTAACTACATTTCAAAAAATAATAAGTTAATCCTCACTATAACTTGTGAGATTTTTACTAGTAACTTGAAGAACCTCTCAACTTAATCTTATTCCTTTAGTCACATTTGACTATACAATTATATTTTCTTAGCCTGAATAGACTTACACAAATCACCCAAGTTTTCTCTCAATTAAACAAATTTGATGATACTTACAACAAGTCACTCAAGTTTTCTCTCAACTAGACAAACTTGACGATATTTATAATAAGATGATAATGATGATTTGTTTAAGATTTAATCACAACACTATTATTGAAATAGGTTGAACTAAAAATACACTCAAAAGTTTGATCTTAAAATATATGACAAAGAACAATAGTGTGTTTCTTGATAATTGAAAATAACTTTGACAACTTTGCACTTAAAAAAGTAAAATATGTTTGATTGTCATTTCTTAGAGATTGTAGCTTTAAGTACCTTTTATTTATAGACCTGAGAATACTTTGTTTCTTTAAAAGAAACATACAATCGTTGAACACATGTCACAAGGTGATATAGTATGTTGCTTATGCATCATTTCTAATATGGGTGAACATCATATTCTTTTTGGATAATTATCATCTTCTTTGAGGATGTTTATGATCATCATTTATTTTGTATGAAGACATCTTATTTTGTTATGAACATGATAGAAGAACTTGATTATCATCTTGACAGCTTCAGTCAACTTGTCATGAGGTATGTCCTTATTATTTGCAGTGTAGAACATTCTCTTCTAACATCTTCATGTTTGAATGTCCTCAACTCTGAAGAACATGCATAAATATGACTGAAAAATATGATCAAATCTTTATAAAGAGTGAATATGTCTTTGCACATATAAACAATGTGATTTATATAATATACTTTTACTTTGATTTATTTAATATTAATATTTATAATATACTTTTATTTTTTTAAAAATATTTAATTTCAATAGTTAAAAATTTGATATTTAAATAAATAAATTATTAAATTAAAATTATTTTTTATGTAAATACTAAAAAATTAATTTTCTAAATAATTATGAAAGTAGTTTTTGTATTTATAATAATAATAAAAGGAATAATCTTTTTGTTATTTTTTCTTTAATTTATTATTTATTATTTTTTAAATACAACTAACCGCTTCATTTAAAACATCATCCGTAATACTACAACACTCTTTGATACTTGAACGAGAAAAAACGTTCTTCGTTTTTTTCTTTTTTTGTTTTACTCATTTTCCAATCTTTGTTAAACACACTTGTAAATGCTTTCTTTTTTTTTACAAACTTTTAAATGTTTTCTAATTGAGAAAATTTCTTTAAAAATCAATATACAAATATTTTTAAGTTTAGTTCGACTAATAAATATTGATATTAATAGATTATTCGTCTTGTAATATATTTAAATTCAAAATATTCAATTATGTAAGTTAATTATGGTGATATGTATACCAATCATTCTCATGACCATGACCATTTGATTAGTTTTTTATTAAACTTTCATTTTAGTTATTGAAAGTGTAAGACCATGTCATTTTGATTAATGACTCAATTGCTAATTTAGATTTTTGACTGAGTTAAAGACTAAAATGACAACATTATGCACTTTCAAGGACTAAAATATAATTTACCCTTAAATTTTTATCGTTTAATTTTAGTTCAACCTATAAATACTGATATTATTAAGTTGAATGTTTTGTTTCAATTCAAACTTAAAACTTTACAATTACATATCGTATGATTTAAAAATAAAAATAAAAAAACTCACTTCACAATCAATTTGTGATATTGTTCCATACTTATTTTTTCCTTATTTCTCTCTCTCACATTAACCTTGGCTTTCCACCTTGACAAACTTTTACATTTATAATTCTCCAAGGGAACCAGTCCTCCACAAATTATTCACCCTTGTCAAAATTGCACTCAACCATATCTCTTGACTAACTTGACTTTTCTCTTCCTTCGGAGTCGTATTTCATTTCTTACCAGTACTTTAGAATGAAATATTATAATAAAAGTAATATTTAAATAAATATATTTAGTTTTAGTTTTTAATTAAATATATCCGTTTTCTAAATATTAATTTTATTTTACTTTAAAAAAAATTTATATTTTTTATTTTTCTTTAATTTCTATTTGATTTTTAATTTACAACTAATTTAATATATAATAATTCAAACTAAGATCAACTATTTGAATATGAGTAAAAGGAAATCACATGACATAAAAATTAACTCGAAGGAAGCCGACACAAAGAGTCAAGTTTCCTGCCCTAACAATGTTTGCTTTCTTGTCGGTTATGCAAAATACAACAAATTAATGTCAATTCTTAATACAAAAAATGTTTAAAAAAAACAATTTCAACTAAATTCAAATCAAACTACGATATACTCTTATAAATCACTTTTTAGGGTAACATATAAAAGTTGATTTTTTTGACATGAAGTTAAAATTATTGTAAAAAAATTATTAACACATTATTATTTACCTTCAAGAGTTGAATAAAAAATATATAAAATCTTAATTTATGTTTTTATAACTTAATTTCAACTTTAAATTATTAATTTTGTGTCATTTATAATTTTAATTTTTAAAATTTTAAAATTTATTATTTTAATCTCTAATCTCTTAAAATAATTGATCATTTTTTCAAAAGTTTGATGTAAAAGATTGTTCAAGTAAATTATCACATAATAACTTTTTCAAAGTAATTGACTTAATTAGATGTCCCATAAACATCTCATATATATATATATATATATATCATTTTAAAAATTAGAGGATTATAATGAAAAATTTAGAATTAAAAGGTTATTAGAAAAAATTGATGAGTTCTTAGAGTGTACTCATTTGTACCAAATTGAATCTTCAGCCACAATACTACATCTATAGAAGAAAGAAAATAATAAAAAATGAAAATATATAAGGATGAGAAAGAAAGAAATGAAATAAGAGATTGAGAATTATAAAAATAGGGTATAAAAACTTGAGGTAGAAGATTCACATCTACTTTGTACAACATGTACACCATTCTTTGTCTACATATTGCCGGAACATTCACCACAAATTGTTTTTTTTATTGAAAGAGTTATTAAATATTGTTTTCTCTTCCTATAAAGGACAATGCAAAGTGCAAATCTTAAAGAAAGAACTACTCTCAAACATAGAAATAAACAAAAAATATTATTATTGTAACACTAAAATGCCAGCAACAAATTTTGTTGCCAGACTGTAAAGAAGAGACAATTAGCTGTACAATGACAGATAATGTGACCACAAAATTCATAAATAAGAAAGAAGAAATATTGAATTAGGAAAAAGTGGAAAAAATTAGAGACAAAAATATGTAAGTGAAGACCACAAGTAAAACAATTTGATTAACACAAGTCTTTAATTGGTTCAATAGCCTCTACAACTAGTATTACATGCATCAAGAAAGCCAAAAAAAAAAAATCATACAGCTAATTGTTGTTGCTTTTGATGTGAAGATTCATCTTCATTAAAGCATAAATGAGTCTTTAGTGATTTTCCTAAACTTAAGGAAGAATCTGTAAAATTTAGAGGTTGCATCAACATCATTTCACTTTGGAGGTGAACACAATAGACTTGAAAAGTGTTTGGTGTTACATTTAAATGAAACCCCAAACCAAATAGAAAATCCAACTCAAGAAAGTTCATCTCTATAGTGGTGATTCCTCCAACTTTTGCATAGTAAGCATTGTTGTAGTACCTGATGATTTTAAAAAATTAGTTGAATAGCATGTGGATCTTTTTAAAGTTAAAATAACCAAGTCAATCATCAATAGAAATTTGGCATTTTCCTTTTATATGCTTATAATATGATAAAATTTAATTCATATGCATGTGACTCATATCATAATAGTAGTAAACCACACTCTTGAAATTACAGGTACAGATAGATTTGAGATATCAAATTTACAAAATATGAAATTGTTTCTTTAAATTCAAATTATTTTAACATCATTTAAAATATTTCTTAATTTTCTAACTTACTAACAAAAAGTTCATTAAAATAATTGATAAAATAAGTATTTTGTCCGATTTTAAATAATTTAAAAGAACAATTTAATATTTTTTAAATTTAAATTAATCAACACTTATAATTTTAAAATTCAAAATAGTAGTTTAATCGTCACAATAGTTATATCACTAAAAACATTAGATTTTAAATCTATTTACTTTAATATCATACAAAATATGATATATCACTAAAAACATTAGATTTTAAATCTATTTACTTTAAAATCATACAAAATATGATCCTTGATTGTTAACCTTGTAAAAAAATTTACATATTGGATCAAATATAGAAATACATTTTAGAATTTCGTGACTATGGTTAAAAGTTATAGTTGCTGCCTGCATGCAATAAGGTCCACATGGGTGGGTTGTCTCCATCTAATGGAAAGCCAGACTGGACATAGTATTATTCACAAGCAAAGTTATATTCTTTTAACATGAATGGTCGTTATCAATTTACATACTAATGTCAAATAATTATTGTAAAAACTATAAAGTAAAATCAGGACATTTAACCGGGAAACTAACATGCAATATTTAATTTACCAAATATTATATTTTATTATGAAAAATTAGTTTCTAACAACATTTATTTGAGTCATTTTTTTTTTCTTTATATCTGATTAGTATATCTAACAAGTAACAAAAATTCCAATTGGTCTTAAATATGCTCTTCAAAGTCAATTAACTTAATCAAAGGAATATTTCACAAAAATTCTATAGAGATCAAGTACTAAACTAAACTTCACAATTATCATTGTTTACCATACATTTTCATGCAATAATTTGAATGAAATAAAAATAAAAATAATTAGAAGTGTCTTTAACAAGAACAAAAGATGAAAATACTTACATGTCATCCATGAATTTAGCAGCCACCATAACACTTGTAATGAGTAATCGATGAACATTGAATGAGTTGATAGGCAAAGAGGGTTGTCTTTGAGTGAAACGATCAAGATAAACATATGCAACAATGAAACATGATGGACTACAATTGGCATACTTGAATATTCTCTCAAGGTAGCTTTGAATTGAGATTGTTGGGCGAGTTAATCCTTGGAAAACTGAGATCTTTTGTTGTACAAGTTGTTGGTTTATGTCATTTGATTCAGATACCCTTTTGAGTAGAGAAGAGAGAAAAGATATAAGCTTTGGCATTTCATTAGGATTCTCAAACTCTGCCATTGGTAATAACCAATTTTTGTACAAGAATGCTTCGGATTTATGTCATATAGTGTAGCTATATATATGTACATATATAATATATATAATAATATATATTCATATGAGATTTTTGTAACACTAGTGAAAGTGTTTATTTAAGGGTGGGTGGGTATTTTTATGGGCTAAAATGCCCCTAACAAATGTAAGGTGACATTTGTTGTGGCTTGTGTCCTTTTCACTTTAAAAATATTTCTCCATCTCTAAATATAAATATAAGACTTTTATTGTTTAAATTAAGAGAACTAAAAAAAAATCTATAGTATTATAAATTTGTTAATAATTAACTTAATAGTTTGGTCTAATGGTAAAAACACCTAAGATCTTCCATAAAAAAACTTCAAGGCCATAAAAATAGAGGTATGTTGCATAAAAATATACTCTCATTAGTTTCAAATATAAATAAAAATGGATAAAAGAAAATTATGTAATTTATATTAACTTTTTTTAACTCACTTTTACTTATATATGTTTAAAGTAAGAAGAAATATAACATTATTAAAATTATTTTGATAAATAAGCATAATAGTTTTTGATTTTTGAGTTTGAGTATTATAATGATTTTCTCTTAATTTCAAACTTGATTTACAAAAGTGGGAAGGTGGGCATGTTTACTGTGACAAAGAGATGGCATTCCATACCCATCATGTGAATACATGTGACAAATTTGTTGCGGTAGTATAAGACTATAAGGGCCCCACGTTTTAGGGGACCTTTGCATGTGTTTTGATTCTATTCAATTGTGTGATATAACATGGATTTGCTATGTTGGTTGGTGGTCTTTAGTATTTATGTAGTAAGTTTGGTTTCATTTCGTAGAATTCATATTGTTATGTTTTATTGTTTTTTTAGTAGAATTAGTTTTATTATATAATTTATTTTAACTAGAATTTAAAATTTGTAGTTTTTTTTTCTTCTTCTTCTTCTAGAATAGATTTTTAATTTAAAATTTATTATTTGATTCACTTTTATAAAAATATATTTAAACATAAATTATTTTACATTCAAATTTTATTTAGTTATAATTAATTTATTCAAAATCTATTTTATTATCGGAAAATCAATCACAAACATAGAATGTTAGTATGTGCTGCTTTTGTTCCTTCTTCCTCGGTTAACCAATAGAACAAATGCAGAAAAAGGTGGTGCTTTGATTTAAGATGGTTCACGTGACCCAATATTAATTTCAAAATTTTAATAGTATAATGAATAATAGTCTCTAATTTGTAAGATTCATGTGAAGGGATCCAATTTGATTTTATTCTAGAGATTTGGCATCTCAAAGAGTCCATTACTTTGTGTTGGATATGTGAAAGTTTGGACTTGGGTACTTTCAGATTATGTAATTATGATTTTTTTTTGAGATAATAAAATAAAAAATAATTTCACTTTATCTCTAATTTTTATCTGTTCATCTTTTTCCTTCATTTATATAGTGAAGGCTTTTATTACATGACTTGATTATTGACCCAACAAACCCAAAAAGAACTAAACATTCCACCTAATATTTGATGTAGATTGTTACTTTGAAAAAGTATTTGGATTTTTTTTTTT
>JBBPBS010001064.1:2718820-2759782 GCA_037974835.1 Cicer judaicum | reverse complement strand
TGTGTATTTTAACAATTGAAAGTAACTTTTTTTAATATATTGGTATTTTATGATAATTTTTGATAAATTTATGTATATTTGTTAAATAGAATATATATTTGTATTTTATAAATTAATACTATTGATAATTATAATTATTTATTATGATTATTAATTTACTTATTTTAAAATATAATATTATAATTTTAATTTTTTACATTACGAATTTTTGAGTTAGAATTTTAGATTTGACTTGTTAAAAAAATCAGTTGGAGTGTAATTCACACACAAGACAATGTTTTATTTCTTCTTAATAAAAATGACAATAAGTATATTATATAAATTATAATTTATTATAAAAAAATATACAAATTATAAATGGTTGTAATTAAAAAATTAATTAAAATTAGTATTTTTTTTAATTTCATTAACAAAATAAATATCCTACACGAAACAAGTTGTTACTTATGAGATTAAACTATCAAACACCTAACAAATTCTTATTAAAAAAAATTCAAAATAACTATCATTTAAATCACTATTATACACACAAAAATCACTATCATACACACAAAAATTTATCACTAATAAGATTGAGTATTTAATAAATTTTGTCTTTGTAATTATTCTTAAGTTTTATCCATTTCACTTTAATTTAGATATATAATAGATAAACAAGAAAATTGTGCAGTCATATTTTATAAATATTCACAATTTGTATAGTTTGATATATTCTAAATTCACAATTTGTATAGCTTGATATATTACTTTTTTTAATACACGAGAAATAATACCGACTTTATATAAATCAGTCACACAATTGCCGTGTGAATCAATGGGTATTTTTCTAGCTCTTATAGATTAATTAAACATACAGATCCACAATGCAAATAAGCTATGTCAACTATTATTCCATCTTAGCTTACAATTTTAATGTTGATGTTGAGGGATTTGGATTCCCTGCCGTTGGAGAAAGCCGCATTCACAGCAATCAATGCTGAATACAACGCTCTCTTCTCAGCATGAGAGAAGTGTTAGGCAGCATGTGATGTGCAACAAACATTTACTCAACACATGAAATCATAACATTATTCAAATTCATTCTTCCAACCAAAATAAGATAACCAAGTTTTTTTTTCCAAGTATTCAATTGACAAAACATAATGTGTTTTGTGACTGTTATAAGTTATAACTACACTTTCATCCCAAAACACATGTCCATCATCCTGTAAGGAACAAATGGCTTAAGCCCCTAAAAAACAATAACCATCAAGATATTCAGATCTTTACTTTCAAATATTGACATTGTGAACTCCTAAACTAAAACAATAGTCTTTCTGCAGTGAAATATTCAGCAGATTCCCTTTTAACTACAAATTACAATGGACAAGCGTCAAAACACAACAGTACAAGATAGACCTATTAAATTAAGCACATAATTTCATCAAAAGATACCATACAAGATCAATATGAAACTATGTTCCCCAACTCAAATCATCATATAATAATTTAAATACAAGGCAGCAGCAACATTACCACTAGAAGAAAAGAAAAATTTGAACACTTAAGAGCTTCTACATCAACATTCATCCAACAATACATCATCCTAAAACTAATCAAGTTCCAAAATTTACCAGAAACATAAAAAAAAGATTGGTCGACAGATGAATATAGCAACATCATTATATCAACCTACCTAAACCAAGATCAGAACTAATTCACAAAAAAAAAAAAACATGATATTATCTCATATCTCATGGAGGGTGCAAATGCAAACACAGAATCGAAAAAAGTTCCGATCTTTATTAACATCATTATTGATTATATAGATTTATCTACGATTCTGAAGGCGACGCTACGGTGTTGTTGTTGTTACTATTACCCTTGTGTAGTTTCTTCTTGTTCTTCTCAGAAACAGCTTTAGCAAAAGCTTCAACAATCCTCTGTTGAGACTCAAGAATCATTTCGGTTCGCTTCATCTCCATCTCCATACGCATAGTTTCAATCTCTCTAGCCATCTCCATTTTCATCTGTTCCATTCTCACAAATCCATCTCTCAAAACCTTAATAGCACTCACCATTTCACCAACAGGGTCTCTTTCTCTCTCTACCTCTCTTTCTCTCTCCCTCTTCCCCAACCCAACTCTCTCCTTAGCAAGCCTCGTTCCACCATTGATGCAACCACGAGAACCAGATTCCGATTGATTGTTATTCATTTTCTGATGACCGAAAAACTTAGATCCAGGTTGAGCCACGCTCACACCGGTTGGGATTCGGATTCTGAATCCCCCGCCGGAAGCACCGTTCCTGTAGAGTTTATCAAGGCTTCTTGTGTTTCCGCTGCCGGAACCACCAGCAGCGGCGTTTTTGAGTTCCTCGTAGAGATCGTCATCGTCGAGGTCGTCGTTTTCGTCTAGGGTTTCACGGTGGTGGTTAGGGTTTTCTAATTTTGGCGGTGGAGAAGGACCTTTTTCCATTGAATCCATTGATTTGAAATGAACCCAAGAAGAAGAAGAACGAGATCGCGGAATTGGGAGAGATCTGAGCCGTTGGATCTCAGATCGGTAACGTTTACGGAGTTTTTCCATTTTGTGACGGCACTGAACGGCGGTTTTGTTAGTAGGTGAAGCATTAGGGCAACGAGCGGTAACGGCGTCAGCGACTTCTTGCCAATGAGTGGCTTTGAGATTTGTACGGCCAAGAGAATACCATTTGTCACGGTAAGCGTCGATTAGGGCAGCAGTTTCTTCTGGGGTCCAGCAGGGTGGAGGGAGACGGCGGGAGGAGGTTGTTGGTGGTGGTGCTGATGAGGGGATAGGGAGGGGTACGGCGGAGGGTGGGTTGGAATCTGTTGGAGAAGAAGGGGGTGAAGAGGCCATGGCGTAAGATAGTAAAGAAGGAGAAAAAGATTAAAGGGTGAGATGGGTAGCGTAGGATAGTGATGGTGGGGAGGAGGAGGAGAAGAAAAAGAGGAATAATTTTAGGAGGGTGTGGTTAGTGTTGGGAGGACATGGTGGGTGGGGGTTAAAGAGAGGGTGGTGTGATGTGCGGCTGGATTTGGTGACGTGGGTGGATGAGGAGACGACCACCGTTTAGGTGAGAGGGAGGGGGCTAACTTGCGCCGCGGGGTGGAGAGGTCCACACCTCTGACTTTGCCCATTATCCAATCCAATCCTCCAGTTAATATTATCATCATCAAAATTAGCTGTTTGTGGGGTGTGGGACTTTTCTTTTAGGATTTCAATTTGGCTATACCAGTGTTACTAAAAAGTTACCAACCGCTACTAAGTGGCCTGACATGTCACTTGTTGTTTTCTTTTTTTTTTTTTAATCAAATTGAATTTTTGGGTTAGTCTTTTATAGCAACAACTTTTTTTTAATTGGAAAATGGGATGGTTTTGGGCGAGGGTGTGGTGGCGAAAGGTGATTGGTTTGTTTGAGCGATAAATAAATAAATAAATAAAAAGTGTTACTAAAATGATATTATTTTAGTTTGAGTGGTGTTATTACTATTATTAGTGGTGGGTTGTATTAATTGGAGGGAGAAATAAGAAGGGTGGGTGGGTTACGTGGGTATGGGGAGGTGTGCCATGTTAAGGAGTTTCGGTGGATTTAAGTTCACGGCATCACGTCACGTGTAATGCCAATTCCACTTTCGAACTGAAATCAAGGTAAATGTTAAATGGCTAGCCGTCTATTAGTATTCAAAACTTATACCAAATTTCACGACACTACTTAAAACGGTTTTCTAGTATTTTATAAATAAAATAATAATTTGATTTATATAAATATATATTTTAAAATCAATTTATCACGATAAAACACTGTTTTAAAATTTTAAGACTGGAAAAGATCATTAACATTAATTTTTAAATAATATTATTGATTATTATTAATATTTTGATTATCTTGAGCGTCTTTTAAAAATTAGTCTAGTGTAGACATGATCTACTTTAAAATATGTCCTCCAACCAAAAGATTTATCACTTTTAATATTTATATAAATGTTAAAAAAAGTTAACTGATTCACTTTAGGTTTCGTCGATAAGAACTATATAATATATCATGTTAAACCCAAAAATATGTATAATTATTTTTTAATAATAATTTTATCATTTAAATATAACATATAGTATATTATATTATATTATATTACGACAAAAAGATTAAAAAAAATATGATGTATTAAATAATGTTATTATGTGGAGATATTTGATGTCCCTTATTTTTGTCTTATGTTCTCCTTCAAAGTAGAATTTGAAGCTAGGTCATGTTTGAAAAATATAATAGTAAAAATTGGGTGCATTTTATTAATAGACTTTTCAAAAAAAAAAAAATCATTCTTTTATGATATTTTGTAATAAAATCAGAATTTTTTATAAAAATAATTTACTAAAAAACTTTTAACTTAAAAATAGTTTTGTAACTAGAAGAAGTAATACTTATCAATCAACTTCATCTTTATTTTTAAAACTCTTATTTTAACTTTAGTTTAAAAGTAACATTTATGAGGGAAAAAAATGTTTGGCCAAACGTACCTATTATCATATTCTTATCATTATATCATATTCTTATATTCTTTTATTATGTTTTTATTAAATCATGATCATCAAACAAATCCTGTTGTTATGCATTTGGGGTCATTGTTGCAATAATGTCCTCATGCATTCCTCTCTTTTTGTGGTGAAATTCATTTCAATCTCCGATATATGTTTCAGTTGGCTCCTCACTCGAATGTCTTACATTGAGACCTATTTCTTCTCCAAATGAAGAGATAAAGAAAAAGAAATTGAAGAGAGAAAACTTCAAAGTCACCCAACTCATGCTAGAAACGGATAACATCATTTTAACAATGACAATATGTATAACTTCTCAATATAAAAGGCATGAATACGAACACCAATAAAATTAAGAAACAAAGTAACTATAATATTTCAACATCAAGCAGAAGTGTGTATATATATATTTACAAATATGTGTTTGTTTGCTTCATTCTTCTTCCTTTTCAACATTTATGTCCAACTCCAAATATTGTCGCATAATAACTTTCACCAATGATAGTAAAAAAAGTTTATGTTTTTGTTCTTGTCATTCGAACTTGTAAGCACGACCCTATTCAAAAGTTTTGAGTTGCACATTCCTTGATTTTGTATCATTTAGATGAAAAGATTAAAAGCACAAACCAACCTACTATATTATGCATACAATCGGTCAAAAACGTTCTACATCTCCAACTTTATCTACATCTTAGTAAATGAATCAAGAAATATCCACTAATTTAATATCTCATAATGATTGTAAATTGGTGTCATCAACTAGTATCTGAACCTATTTTCATTTCCTCTAACTCTAAGCATTCTTTTCTTTTACAACTATATATCAATTTCTTCAAAGGAAAAGAATGAAAAACAAATGAAGAAAAATCATCACAGTCATGTATCTATCAAACTAGTTGAAGCATACTCAACTCTATTTGATTTGCAATCACCGATAAATTTGGTGCTGGAATACCTAAATTATATGATCCCTGTTTACGCATTAGTTTCGAGAGAATGATTGAATGGAACAATGAACAATCTAACGTATTCGGCACCTCATGGCTCATCTCCGGACATAGACTCTGAGGATTTAAGACTTTGTGCTTATTCTCCGAAACCGTAATACGATCGGATTCTCCAAGAGAGAGACATCGATGTTATTCCAAATCTCCGATTTAACTGGAAGTTGGGCAATTTTTTCAACAATTTTCAAATCTTCGGATAAAACATAGCCAAATACAGTGTGTGCATTTCTCCATTCCTCATGATTAACAAGGCTGATGAAGAACTCTGGACCAGAATCAACCCATCCCACATATCCTCTTTTTATGACAGGACAATGTTCTTTTGGAATGTCCTTGAATATAGACCCATGAGATTCCAATGTTCCTTGAATTAATGCAAAAGGAGGGCCAAATGGAGCCTACATCATCATTCAAATTCAAAACTACATGTGAGCATCATTAAGTGAATAATTTGGAGGTAATTTATAAACAAAACAAATATAAGAACTAAGTAACAAGAACCAATGTTTCTTCCCGGCCATAAACTTACTTCAACAATTTCCAAGAAGTATACTCACATGAAGAACCTTACCTTTTTTATGTGGTTTCCTTCTGCATCCCAAAAATTTCCTTGGCTTTCGGCACGATAAATCTGGCAACCAACACAATGATGCAATGCCAACAGATCAAGAATGTAGGCAACTGATTGTGGAGCACAATCGGGCAAAAGCTGTAGAAATGAAACTTCATAAAATGTTTAGAAATTGACATTCATGTTTAACTCTAGTAATAAAATAGATAAAACTATGGTGCTCCTTTCAAAGGTAGAAGGAAACATGAAGAAAATGAAAAAAAAAAAAAAAAAAGTTTAAAATTAATTAACTCTAAATTAAAGAGAACACAATTTTTTAGTTTCCACCTTTCAATTATGTGTTAATAAACTAAATTAGCATTATGTTATCAGAAATCATAAGCCAGTAAGTGAGTAAGATTACAAGTCATTGTAACAAGATGTTGGTCATGAAAACAGGACACATTAACAAAGTGATTGATACCGAGAAAGGGCAAAAGTAAAAGCATAATGCAAACCTAAATACCTCCCTCGCCGAATTAAATATTTAGAAATAGACAATAGAAATATGACAAAATGCAATAAATATTCAACATGTTGAATAGTAAATAACATGGTAAAGTGTGAAATGAGCATCAAAGACAAACAATATAGTGAACATGTAAAGAATAACTTACTTTTATACGAAGAATTCCGTAGTCAGTTTCCAAACCAACGACTCCCTAAAAGTACAAATGTATAATGAAATAGATAAATAGATAGCTCAAATAGTTAGATAAACAAAAGTCGATATGTAACAACAACATAACTTAAAGAAGAGCACGGAACAAAAGTATATTGAACATATACTTTGAGTGTTTTATCATGAATATAAAGATAAGATAAATCTTTAAAACCACAAATTCAGCAAAAAAAATAAAATTCATTATATCATATATTCACTTCTTAGAGTAAAGTGATTCTCAAAACATTATTGGAATAAATGGAAGTGAATGCAAAACTATAGCCTTCCTAGTTTTACAGTAAAAGTTTCTGTCTTCTATAACAATCCATTCTAAAGTTCAATTATTTTGTTTTGGTTCAATAATTTGAGTTTATTGTAGTGTAAATCCATACAAAATAATTTGGCATAGATACATATCTCAAATAGGTATGTTCAGTACATGTTAATGAGAGAAGTAACTACAATAACACAATATTCATACCTCTTCTTTGTGAAAGACAAATCCAGAAGTCCACATAACACGATCTCCTGAGTCTCGTCGATCAGGGTTTAACGCATCACTTTGTCTTTTCAACCAACACTGAAATGAAAAAGGTAATGGTATAGCACTACATAAAATGCATATTAAATTTTATACGTAAGAAATGAGAATTTTTAATCCTTAGACAATTATATATTTGAAACAATAATAAACTACATAAGCTAAAAGAGCATATATATATATATATATAAAAACGATAGTGCCAAATCGAGTTCCTAAAAAAATATAGATAATCATAACTCATTTTAGTAGAATTTTATTAAAGCAAAAAGACATTAAACCACCGAGAGTCATTCATATCTATCAAAAATGATGTTTCTGAAAATCTTTTCTACAAGTTCATTATGTGTCACGTATTCAACAAACAAAACAATGTAACTCCGATAAAAACCAACTTGAAATTAGACAAAATTGAAAGCATTATTACTAATAAGAAAGGTAGCTACCAGGGTCATAGACTTAAAATTTTAAGCATCTGCAAAGGGGAAATATTCTTAACCAGACATTAAATGGAATCAAGTCATTTAAGTGCTTCCAACTAACTAAAATGAATCTTAAAAACTCTGCAACTTTTGGTAATAAACAAATCTATGGCAAGTTGAATTAGCAAGGGTGTAAAAGAAGTGACATTTTACCAACATAAATTACAGACAAATGCACTATAAAAAGTAGCTATTACTAGTCGGTCAAAGATTCCTCAATCATGGAGTTTAACTGTCTATTATTATAAGCAAGAAAAAACTCATGTTCATTTATCATAATTAATCAATCACAATCAATCAAGTTGAATCTAAATGCTCTACAAGGGGGGGTATTTGATAACTAAACAAGGAACATAACATAATAGAAACGCAACATACAAATTTTTGTTATTTGTTTAACAAATTTTGAAGAAGAAAAAAAGTACATAAGCGGCTAATGTAAACTAATTTTACACATACGATAATGTTTTACTCTAACATCTAATGAGAATTCAATATTTTCAAGTTATTTTAAAATGCTATTACAAAATGGTAGTACATTAGGCACAAGTAATTTCTCAATTTAATTCAGCATCTCAACAAAACAAACCTAAACCACAATTCAGATATAGTCACACACGATGGTAAAATAAAACTAAAAAAAATGAAGAATAAAATCACAGAATTGTAAAATACCTCACCAAATCTAGGTCCACATGCATCTTTATCACCACAAAAAACCCAAGAATTACACAAACAAGTACCACCATCTCCACGACACATATTCTTACAAGCCATGCAACAATCCTCAGAAGAATTTACCCTAAATTCAGAACCCCATTTAACAGCATCACCCCAAAGTTCCAAATGTTCAATCCCTCTACAACATCGTCCTCGTTCTTCTTCTTCTTCTTCTTCATCACCACTCAACCAATCATCAAAATCAACCTTTTCATCCAAACCCTCCTGCATTGATGAAATGGACGCAGTGTTCGACCTCAAGACCACCGTAAGATAAAGGTACACCGTCGAACATGAGATTGTGCCTATCAAGAAGAGAACGAGAAGCGTTAATCTACCAAAATCTGAGTCGTTTTGACGACGAACCATTTCAAATTAGAGAGAAATTGAGTGGTTTTGTAAAGTTTTGTGATGAGAACAAGAAGCATCACCACTTTGATAACTATTCATGTTTTTTTGGGAGTAACTTGCAACAAACGCAAAAAAAATGATCCTTCATTGTTACCATAAAATGCTTATTTTGAAATGGGCTTAAAATAATTTTGTTCTATGAACTTGTCCACATCAGCATCACTCTATGGGTAAAATTAACATAATGTGGTACATGAAATTTTACGACGTTTTTTGGTTACATAAATATTATTAATTTCTTCATTGTAATTGTTACATTACACAATACTAATAGACAATTATGATAAAATGTTAAAAAAAAAAAAAAAATTGTTACATATTCACAATGCATTTAATTGGAATTCATATTAAAAGTTGTTTGATTCAATACACATTAATATACGTAAAAAATATGTGAACAATCCTATGATCACCGTTGAGGATATGAAGAATTTTACTAAAGTAATTCATTATTTTAATTTAATTATAAAATTTTTAAATTGTATATATTTAGCTCATTTCCTAAATATAGTTTATTGTTTTATATACAAAACAATTTTTTTTTATTGTTTTGAGAAAAAATGAGGAGGTTATTTTCCATTTTCTTGGTACCAACAAACGAAATCTCTTGAATAACACTAAACTGCTATCTTACTATTGAGAAGAATCACGAGGGAAAGAAAAAAGGGCCCCTTAATTAACTAGTAAGCTAATTGATAAAAAATCATCAGAACAATGTTTGAAAAGTCGGATCGAATATCAAATTGATGAGCTCGGCGGATTAAAATTTAATTGGTTTATTCGGTTTAATCACAATTGAATTAAATATCAAATAAATACATATTAATATAATATTATCTTCTTTTAAAACATAAGTAAAAATAAATTAAATAATATTGATATATTTATGTTAAATTTATACGAAATATATCAATTTTTTAAAACTATTTTTATTTATATTTAAAGACAAAACGAGTATAATACAAACAAAATCATCATAAATAGATATAACAAATTTTTTCATCCATCTAAAAAATTAAACATACAAACGCTTATTTAACTAGTCACGCAACTTTCATTCATAATTTACACCAAATATTTTGTCTCAAATTATCCTTTAAATTGTTTTTCTTCTCTTTGATCTAAATAATTTATTTTGTAACATTTTGTTTTTATATCATGTGTTTTTATTCAATTTACGATTAGTATAATTTCACCGTCTTAATGTGAAAGAATAAAATATAACCTAGTGCATAAAGTGCCAAATTCCATAATTTCTTAAATTTCAGAATCCATAAGTAAGATTTTCAAGCCTTTCTGCCTACTTAATGATCACTCTAATGTTGCATTTTCCAATTATATGACACAGGCAATTGGTCTTCTGATGCAATGCAATTGGAAAGTTGTGTAAAAACACTTGATTCACAAACAGAAAACTATTTGGGGAATAAGTCCTCGATCTATGGCCACCCCATTTGAATAAACAATTTATATAGGCGTTTATAGCATGAAAGATTCCGATATAAGAGCTTACGCCATAAGCTCTTATTCTCAATAAACTATTTACGTACACAAAGAAGTGATAACAAAAGTATGTAATGTCAATGAAAACATCATTAATAGAAAACCCTGGAGTTAGAAACACCTCCAACAAAACAATCACTAATGCACCATACATAGACTTCGAACATCCCATACTACAGTATTTGCATGGTGTAGCAACTATTGAAATTGTTAGACTACGAGAAAAAAGTTCTATCTCTCTAGATCTAACTTTCTTTACAGATACTACTCCTGGTGTTAATGACCATTCAACTAGCAAAAGAAAAATCTCTATTCTATTTAATAAACCAGCTTTTTCGACAGCAAAAAATTCCACATCTGTAGACCTTGTTTTCTTTCTAAAGGAACAGCACCTGAATCTATCTTTCACATTATTCCTCCATATGGGAGTCTTATAAAACTAGGTTTAATAGTTACACATCACATGCTTGGCACTTCTCTTTTCATCTCACCACTTTGCAGCACAAAGCCACAAATTGAAGAACTTCAACTGTCCATCCAGAAAAGACTCCAAAATATCTTGGATAGAAATAATCCTTGATTCGTGACAAATTTCAATCAATCTTATAACTTAGCAATGTTCCATCTCTCCAAACGGCAGGCATCATGGCATCCATAAGCTTCAAAACACACATCCAATCCAACAGCAGCCTCAGTTATATTTAGATTTGTTCAGACAAATTCGCTGGTGACCAGGTGTGCAATCTTCGCCAAGCATCCCTTAGGAAGAAAAAGAAATATATTAGAGAAAAAGATTTTACTGGGTACTTCGCTGTGTAATTCATAAAATACAATGCCAATGAGTTATTAGATGGCCTACCTCAATAATAAGACCTAGATCTACCACTGCCACTACCGATATAACTTCTAGAACTGTTCATACCCCTGCCAGAATACATGGCCGAATACGAGCTACCACCAACCTAAACCATCAGCAGAATAAAACACAAGAATGTCACAAATATATAGGGCATATATAAAATAACACTACTTCCAATTGAGAAAAGGACAGGAACATTACATCGCTTCCACGAGATAAGTAATCGCTACCATAACTTGATGAGTAGATAACCCCATCACTACGACCAAGAGAATCTGACACGCAACATACAAGAAAGATGTAAAGACAAAACAATAAAAAAATTATGTCCAAAACAACATATAAGATTATTTTAACAATATTCACCTCCACTGTAACTTGTGTCTTGTCGACTGCTATATGTCTCGTGTGAGTTTTGAATAGATATAGAACTTCTACTACCACTATATCCCAAACTAGATCTTCCAAGCCTGCCAATAAAAATGTAAGGAAAAAGTTAGCAAAGAAAAACCGGATTAGATTTGGGGGAATGCAAGAACCTTGTTTGGATGGAAGGAAACTAACCTATCACCATAAGCCTCTTTATATTTTGAAGCACTACCTCCATAATCATAATTTAAACGAGATCTTGATTGGCGAGCACTGGCATCAGCATATCGTGGAGAAATATCGTCCTGGTGAGAAAGAAAAATTAAACAGAATTTCTTTGGTTATTAAAACCAGAACCAGAACTAAAATAAACAAGACTGTTAAAATGAATGTTTAAAATAGTATTTACTGCAGCAGCATAAGGACGTTTTGAGCCAGATAATGTGTCATAATCACGAGAGCGTCCTTCACGGTAACTTAGTTGGAGAGGTGGAGGAGGAGGCCTCTCAAGTCTATGGTCATAGCCATCATCCAGATAATCCCTCCTTGGTGCACTTCGAGATGTATTCCTATGTAGGTCAGGGTAGCCAGAGTCACGGGCTGGATATTCTCTATAAGATGGATGCCTTTGAGAAGCCACCTGAGAGCCATAATCTGAGGAAACTCTACTTCTTGGAGGTGGTAGATCTGCAGCTCGACCATAATCTCTCTTCATGCTGCTTTTTGGATATGCAGCTGATAACAAGACAGTATCATAATATATAATCATAAAGAAAAAGTAATAACAGGAACTCTGCTAGGGAAAAAAATAATAATCCATACCGGCCAATCTCCTGTCAAAGGATCTAGCTGGAGGATTGACTGGCCT
The DNA here is from genome assembly GCA_037974835.1 of Cicer judaicum. Classification (NCBI taxonomy): domain Eukaryota; kingdom Viridiplantae; phylum Streptophyta; class Magnoliopsida; order Fabales; family Fabaceae; genus Cicer; species Cicer judaicum. The sequence goes on along the minus strand of JBBPBS010001064.1, from coordinate 2,747,213 downwards.
AGCTCGTACTGGTATGGATGCGATCGGACGCCTACTTCTCATGCTAGAAGGTCTAACTGGTGGAATGCGATTTCCGAATCTTCTCACCACACGAGCAGGGCGACTCTGTGGTGCAGGTCGAAGCTGTGAAGGCTTTGCAAATCTTCCAAACTTGTGGCCAGAAAAGTCCCTATGAATAACATATTTTCCACGACTTTTCGGAAGAGGTCTTGACAATCTAGCCCTAACTTTTGCCTGAAAGATGCTGGAAGCATTATAAAATGCTACATTTTAACTGTTGCACAGGTACATCAAATTTAAAAACCAAACAGACCTTTTTGTTGCCTTCACCTAACCCTGAACTGGTAATGCTATCAGCACATTCCACAGCAGCAGCATGCGTAGTAAATGTAACAAATCCATAATCCTTCCTACGAGCACCTGGCATGTTCTTAGCAAGCTCAACCTTTTCAACCTCCCCATATTTCTTAAGAAGACCTCGGACATAATCTTCATCCCATGAAGGAGGCAGTAAATCAATAAATATAGTTTTAACCTGAAATTCAGTTACATTTGATCAGCTACACAAAAAACGAATGACAATTGATCAACCTATATGAAGCACTGACACTATTGGGTTTAGGTGTGTCCATGTGTCCGACAGACACACACTCATACAACAACATATAGCACGTGGCATACACCTAAGACAAATGTTCCCAAAAAAAACTTTTTTCTTCACTATGACATACCTTCGACACAGCTATAGTGAGAACTGTTAGAATATTAGAAAATATCTTTTATATTATATTAGAGTATCTTGAGTTATTTTCTATGATCAATTTATAATCATAGAGAATCTTAGAATATCTCTCATTATTATTATGATTTATTCCTAATTTAGGATTTAGTCTATGTTTCTCTATAAATAGAGATTAGTATTGAGTCTATTGTAATCACGCCAGTATTAAACTATTATCAATAATATTCAAACCCTTATTATTTTCTCTTCTCCTTTTCTCTAAAATCCCACAACTTCAACAAGAACAAACATTTTTTCATTAAAAAATAGAAAGGAAAAAAAATATTTTTAAAGTAGTTGAATTCGACATTTGAAAAATGTCGCATATGCATATTTTCCCACATACATACATCTTCATCTTCTCTGATCTTCATATTTCTATTGATGACCTATATTTTGCCCATTAGCGGTATCTACGTGTTTGTATCTTAATCATTCGTGATTGTGCATCATAGTAATCAACAAATTGAAGTTATTATAAGTATTAAAATTTAAAAACCAATGACCATCTTGTGATTCTTGTTCAACCTCCAAAGTAAACTAGGTTCAATCTGTATAAATTTATGAAATTAATCCATCTTAAAGCAAACCCAGAACGTTCTTTTTATGAGCAGTCCGTTGAAAAATAAAATCATAATATCACATCACAGCATAGATGTGCACGGAGTGCCAATAGCCCAATTCTCAAATGCTTCAATGTGATCGAACCATGTTTTATATGTTCTATACATCAGCCCTTGACAAAAGCAAGCAAAGGAGATCCAAAAATATACCTGAGCCATGACTTCATCACCCTGGTCAACAAAGGAAACCTTTACAGGCTTATCAACTCCGAAAACAATGTCTCTCTTCTGCAATTGCTTGTAGGCCTCCTTAGCATCTGAGCAGATTGAAAATTCCAAAAATGCAAATCCACAGTTCATTCCCTCATTGCTACCATCTTCTACTAAAGTCAAATCCTTGAAACTTTCAACTCCATAATGTTTCAATTTCTCCATTAACTGGCACCAGAAGTTTCATTAACAGTTAGAAACGAGGGCCTTGAAGGATGCAAGAAATAGACCCAAGAAAAAGACTTACAGCTTCCTTTTTCCATGTCTTGCATATGTTTTCTAAATAGAGAGTATCACTGTCCTGACATGGAGTGATACCACATTGTTTGCCATTAATCTGAAATTGTAGTAATGAAAACATATGATTTAATACACTGCAAATTGTAAATCTGCTCTAACCATGAGAAGATCAAAGATTACCACTGGATTTTTTAGCTCTGCCAATGCTCTTTTCACTTGTTCGGCAGTTTCAAAACGCAATAATGCGAATCCCTTGTTCCTTTTAGTCTGAGGATTCATCATCAGCCTGACTTCAGAGATTGCCCCAACCTTGCCAAAAACCTTCCTCAGATCATGCTCTGTCGCATTCTTGTCTAGGCCCCCGACAAATACTTCAAATTCCTTCTGCTTCTGCCTCTCCTTTCTAACTCCACCGTGTTCCTCTTGCTCCACACTAGCCATACGCTCATGCTCGTTCTCCTCACCAGCATCGGCATCATCACCCTCAACTTCTTCATAAACATATTCAACTTCTTCATCACCTGTATCACACTCCTCTTCATCCACATACTCTTCAGGTTCTTCCTCCACTTCATCTACCACCTCCTCCTCCTGACCCTCATCTTGTTCAATTCCCCGCTCATCATACTCAACACCAATATACTCCTCAGGTTCATACTCATGGTAATTATCCTCCAAATCTAAGTGCTCATCTTTTTCATATTCATCTATGGACTCCTTAACCTCCTCTCCATTGTCTGCCATAATATTAAATATTTAAAACCATCCCAATCAAAACACTCTCAACTTTCCCAACATTATAGTACTTATTAAATTAGGGTAATCCACTTTCCACAATCAATTCACCATCTCAAAATAGAGGGAAAAAAAACTAGAACAAATTACAAAACAAAACTTGAAAGTATATACATCCACATATGCAATAGCTGTTAATGTCACGTTGGCAAAACAACAAAATTATGAAAGAAAAAGAAACAATAATGTGTAGTACACTTAATCATGATCCTTCGATAATGTCGTCAATCGCAGAAAATAGCGATTTGTTCAAATTCCACTATCCTACATTGCTATAGTGTCTATTTGATAATATTTTGTACAAAATAGGGTATTGCGGAACAATAGCGATTTGTACAAATTCCAGTATACTACATTGCTATAGTGCCACTATTCAACTACACTTTGGTCTAGGGCTCGTGGAATATGCCATGTACAGATTTCTTGCGACATTCACTATCACCAATAGTCTCCCAAAACAATCAATATTCACAAGACAACAAAAACAATAGAGCACTTCCATACCAATAGACAAGTTTTCATAACGCAAGTTCACTTTATAATCATCATTAAAATGTAACATAAGAAAAAATTTAACTTTAGATAAAATCCATGTCACATATCAGCCACAAAATCCATCATAGACGAATAAAAGCATTGCATATATATATAACGAATGAAAAAATTCCACACACAAAAAAAAGACATTAAAAAATAGATAGGAAAGGGGACTTACTTTCCACCACAACCAAATTGTTTGTATCAACGGTGTTCTCTTCCACAACAACATCAGCAACAGGAGATTCTTGATGATTCTTGACAGGATCAGGTTCATGTTCTTGCTGCTGATTCTGAATTGCAGCTTTTGAAGAAACACTCGTTTTCCTCGCCGCATCACCTCTTTTAACCACTTTCGGAGGCATTGTTCGCAGTATTCTTTCGGAGGCAATATTCCCAAAATAAAGTATTATTCGGATCAGAATACGCTAAAATAAAAATCCGAAATTGCAGAAGATGAAATAGTTCGAAACCTAAATTACTACAGTCTTGATCGAAGCGGATTAAAAATTGGAAGCGAACCAAATAGGTGTATATGAAAAAAGAGAGAAAATTGGGAAGCTGTAGAAGGATTATATAGAAAACCACATAGAGCGGCTGAATCAAATGGGAACCAACAAGACGCACAATATTAGTAAAAAAAAGTAAGGATTAGTTTCTATATCAAATCAAGTAGATATAATTGAGCGGCTGAATCAAATGGGAACCAACAAGACGCACAATATTAGTAAAAAAAAGTAAGGATTAGTTTCTATATCAAATCAAGTAGATATAATTGAGCGGCTGAATCAAATGGGAACCAACAAGACGCACAATATTAGTAAAAAAAAGTAAGGATTAGTTTCTATATCAAATCAAGTAGATATAATTGAGAGATTTTAGGAACTACTTTAAAAATGTTTTCAAGAACTAACTTAAAAAAAGTTAGTAGTTGTTTATATTAATCCGTAAAGTATCTCAAAAATATTTACTTAATATATTATTATTATTTAATTAAATAAATGTGTATAATAATTAATCTCTTATTTTTTAAATATTTTTTTCTCTATAATTTAAGAGCTACACTCAAGTGTGGAGAAGTAAAAAATTTAAATTCAAATTTTTGCATGTTACTGTGCTAATAATAGTATCAATTGAGTTCTCTTTATAAAACTTATCTTTAAATAACTATTACAAAAAAGAAACAGGAATCTTCTTGTTTTATAATTATATTATTAACGCGGTTGAATAGATGTGTTAAAATAAATAATTTATTATATTATTTTATTAGCTTAATTTTGTTGTATTTTTTTTAATTTAATGTATTTTGTATAATATTATTAATATAATTTATTATTTTTTAAATATAATTATAATTATTTTTATTATTATTTTTATTTATTAAATTTGGAGGAAAAATAGAAGAAAATTATTAATAATATTTTTTAATATTTGATTGGTATAATCTTAATTGAACGCGTGACTAAGTGCGGTTAGTGACGTCGCATGTAATCCAAATTCAATTTCAAAATTGGGGCCTGCGATTAAAAGTGCCAAGCTACTGGCCACATTGACGCCACCTTCGTTATTTTTTCCACATATTTTGTTGTCAAGAAATAAACTTCCACCATAAGATGAGTGTATCAGAAAAAACGGATGTGTTAATAGTTGTGCGCGTTAATTGGACTATTTTCCTTCAACTTTGAAAAACTGAGGCCCAATTTGATATGTTTTGGGGGGGAAAAATGCTTGAAAGTGTTGTTGAAAAACTACACAGAAAAGTTGGCTGTCAAAGAAGCTTTTCATTTGAGTTCATAATAATTTGTATATTAAATAATCAAAGTACTGAATTAATTTAAGTAACAAGAGACATAATCAATACTTTATCTATATTTTATACTTATTTGCCTCAAGTTTAGTAACTGACATGATTAAGGCCTACACAGGATCAGTGACAAACAACAGTTGCAAGTGTCACTACATGGAGATACAAGCATGGATCATCATACAAAGTTTTTAGGTTAAAAACCATCTTTCTTATGAGGCACTTGAACTTGTGCTAGGAAATGAAGACAATTTTGCATTCAATCTTGAACAATCTTTAAAGAACAATGCTCAGAAAATTATATCCAGCATTACTCAACTATCACCTGCAAGACAGAAAATACATTAACACTTGGTGTAACCAGAATCACAATTGGATACAAATTACAATCTGGTATTTATGGTCTGTTTATGTGGTGAAAACATTTTCTATTTTTTATTTTTTAAAATTTGTGTTATTTTTATGTATTAATAAGGGGGTAAGATTTTTTTGAAGTGATCAATTAGTCTACATTTCTAAAATCAATGAAAATGTAAAAAAAAAAAAAAAACGTTGTCATTATTTCCAAAAATGTCTCTTCATTAACCAGCATTTCGTTTTCTTTTCCTATAATGGTTTACTTCAAGAGTCTCTCCTCAAGATAAAAAAGATAAACACATATTTTAAAAAATGCTTAATTGCAATCTTAGTCCTTCTATTTTTACTGATTCACAAAATTAATCTCATATTTTAAAAGCCGACTGTTTTGATCATTCCCTCTAATTTTTTAGTTAAAAAATAATGATATGAAATTTTTTAAATAACGTGGTATATGATAGGATAATGTAGAATGATCAATACCAATGAGATTGATATAAAACGTCATAAAAACTTAGATTTCAACTTCATAAATTTTTCATATTTTTAATTTAATTAATGATATATGAATAATTAATGCATCTAGATGGTTCTATATTATAGAATTGTATGTAACGTCATTAAAAATATTTTTAATCTCATTTTTTAGTTCAAAAATATGAGAGAGGAACCAAAACTGTCGACTTTTAAAATAAGGAAATTAATTTCGTGAATTGGTAGTAATAGAGGGACCAAAACTGCAATTAAACCTTTAAAAAATGAAAACACTATTTATACAGAGTAAATGGGGCCAAAGTTATCAAAAATTTGCTGCATTCCTTTCAGTTATCAACAAAGACAAAAGGTCCTTTGTAGTAGGTAGGTAGCTCAGTTGGTGAACTATGAGACATTAGTTGGTGAACTATGAGACATTGAAGGAGGTCTTAGGTTCAAACCCGAGAAACTAATATAACCACTAATCTATTAAAATTTTTAAAAAAAAAAAAACATCATAGGAAAAGGACTATTAACTAGCAGGAGAAACTAAACACAGAAAACCAAATCATTTCTTACCATTCTTCTTATTCATGAAACGGCGTGAGATCAATGTTAAAATGCTTCTTCCCTTTGCTTACCCTCTACAATTAATCAAGTTGGTGTTAAATCAAATATACATGCTCAAAACTCAAAGTAAAACGGAACATTCAAATTGTTTTTATCTTTCTGCTGTAAAAGAAATGCATTGTCAATATCACTATGTGTGCACCACACTCTATAAATTGGTTTTATATTTATAATTGGAAAAATTAATACATCCTCGACCCTAGGGGCATCAAGATTTGTTCAGTTAGATTATTTAAAAATATATGATGCAACCTAAAATCATAAACTTCAAGCAATAACTTACAGAAATAGCTATAAGCTCTTCAAGTAGCTCCTCCAAGTGGCGCAAAGGCTGTCAAATAAGGGATTTTGTATATTGTTCATTAAATGCTCTATTTGACTTAAATATACTGAGCATCCAAACAAAAATAGATGACGAGGAAACGGTGTTTTATAAATCAGAACAGCTATATGATAAGCACCAACTCACCCACTGTGTTGGACCATCGACGGGTGCATTCAGCGGATCATCATGCACCTGAAAATCCAATAAATCTTTTACCCTGAACCACTATTGTTTATAACAATACTAACAAATTATAGCTATCCTTTGTACCTCCATGAAGATACCATCGACCCCAACGGCAACTGATGTCCTTGCGATGCAAGGTATTAGTTCTCGAAGACCTCCACTTGCAACACCTCCTCCATCCAACTATAGATGAAACTATTATGTTAATCCAACCAAGAGTAATGTTTTGAGAAAGTTATTTAAAAGCTGGAATCAAAGAAGTCAGATTTGATAATTGGATTCAAGGTAAAAGATACTTAAAGATCATGGGAGACTCCAATTTACAGAGAGAACAAAATAATATAATATTACTAATTTATTATAGAGAAATGATTTTTGTACAACTAACATTTGACAACTTTCGGGACAACTTTTTAAGTGGTTAATAGATAAACCAGGTGTCGAAACAAAGGAGAAAATATGTGAAAGAGAACCGAAGAAAAAGAACTATCAGTGGTAGATAAAAACTGATCTGATGTGTTTTTAAATGCAAAATACTAACATAAACTATGGTGATAACTAATAAGACACCATGAATCCAAATTTCTGACAATTATTGCCAACACCAACATTTCAGCAATAGAAGTTAATTACACCCTTTTGTAATTTTCAGAAGCAACACAGGCTAAGAATATAATAAACAATAAAGGGTTGCAAAGCCATGTTCCTAGGTTTGTATAAGAAAAACATAGGAATTAAATAAACATTAACCAAACCTTCTTTCCAGCAGGTTGTTGTAGCGAGTGCGTTATATCAGCTACCTGAGACAAAGCACAAAACTGAGTTTCCAGAAAATAGCCAGCAGAGCAGAGAAAGAGAGAGTGGCAAGAAACTTCATGAGAGAAAATTTAAAGCAATGCCAAACGGCTGCTTAAGAATAGTTCTCTATGGTGAGGACATATGGAAGAATGACGTTCAATCTCACTCTATTAATAGGCATGTCGAAGTCATAAGGACTTCAGATAATGATAGAAGAGAAAAAATAAAGATTGAATTATGAATATCGTTAATATGATTGGTGATGATTATTTTACCATGTTAAAAGGTTTCTATAATCTATAGTTTTATTAATTAAGAACTGATACATCATACATAGATTCAAAATGTTTATCTTAAAGAGAAGCATATTATAAAAGAAATATTTACTTACAACGGGACAATTGGCTTCTCTCATCCACTCCAGGTTACGTGGATCAACAATCAAATCATCTATATAGAGAAGGAAATAATTTAATCAATCATAAAAACAAAGGAAAATTGTTCCTCTCTCACAAACCAAGATGTTATCAACTCACTGTAGCCAAACATTGTTCCTCTCTCACAAACCATCACATTAGGATTTCCAGCTAACCGAACTTTTTCAGCTGAATTTGCCATGACCTATATGTATGAAAATTAAGAATCATATAAATAATGCAAAAAACACAGGAAATATTCATTCTGAAGCTCAAGTCATTGTTAATAATTCATAAATTTGTAAGCAATGAAATTGGAAAATACTAACAGAAGGAGCACAGAACTGGCCCTTCTTGATGTTTATAATCTTCCCAGTTTTGGCTGCTGCAACTAGAAGATCTGTCTGTCATTATAAGCAAATAAACGGAACAGTTCATGTTGGCACGTATATTAAATTTGATAGCGATAAAATCCAACTATGATGGATATTGAAATGTGAATGTGATAAGTATTTACTTGGCGGCATAAGAATGCTGGAATCTGAATGATATCTGCAACTTTGCCAACTGGTTCACACTGACCAAAGAAAAGATAAATGTGTCAAAGGAAGATAAGGAATCAGAATCTGAAATATTATTACCGCACTCCCCATGAAGTGTATCTTGGAAAAATCAATTCCATCATTTAATAAGATCAATTCATATATTATGAAATTGCCGATAAAAATAGGTACTGACCACTCTGGTTTTCAAATTCAAATGGCCATAATGGAATTGTTAAGGAAAATATAAGCGACAATAAGATAACCAAGCCGGCACTTAATATAATTCCAAACCAAATGGAATATTAAAGCAAAATGCCTTTCAAGTTATTGTTCCAATATAGACCGATTCCATTTGTCATGAGTCATCTATTCACATGCATGTGAGAGAAAAAAACATATAAGAAACTAATCTAATCTTGTAACAATTATTGCATTATTTTTATTTTATGTGTGTAGCAGAAATTCCATTCGACTAAGCATCACTTAAAGAAAAACCTTGTCCGACTTTCTACCTTAGAAACCGACAAATATGTAATGAAATCCCTTCAAACAACATATTACAAACTAGTCAGGTTGGTATGCCAAAAATACCACTATATGGGAGTTTTGACAATACAACAAGGCTATGGAATATGAATTCTATAAAATAAATGTGAAACCAATAAGCTTATATTTTGGAAAAGAAAAAGATTTTACCTGGGCGGCCTCGTGGACATCTGTCACTATAGGAATGTCATATGCTATTTTAACCTTCTCGAGTATCTGAGGGGAAAATTGCAAAATTAAAGAAGGAAATTCATTTAACTAAGACAGAAGAGTTTTATGTGATTTAGACGTAGTTAAACATTGTTATGAAGCAATTTACATGTCAAACAAGTATACTAGATGTAAGTTGACATACAGACACTTGTACTAACCACTATTAATGGCCATAATTCCTCATATACTACAAGATGGCTTAGAATTTTACTGGTGTTAGTGTAGTAATTATTTCCGTTTGCCTAGAGAAATAACCAGGATTGCAATAGGTGATATGTGATCCTTTGAATCACTGCTATTGCATAACCATTCAAACTCATGGTATGAAGCACCAACACAAACACCGGATGCAACACTAACATTGACGTCGGGAATAATTTTAAAAAATAAAAGTGATTGAGTGTAACAACATGTGTCGAGATTGTGGCGGACACCAAATACGCCTTCAATCTAAGGTATTGGTGTTACTTACAAGGGAACCATATGAGACTTCTCAAGATTCAACCATAAGGTGTATAGATGCTACCTCCAATAAAATTTGACTCAAAATTCTCTAGGGATAAGTAGATCCAAGACAATATCAAGAACAATATTAAGATCCCATATTGGCAGGTATATGGTCAAAATACACCTTATAATTTATAAGTTACAATGAATGGGATGATCCAATCCCTTCGGGCTTGTTTTTGGGGTTGTGTCATTATCATACAATCTTCTATTGCAAGTTTCTAGAAAACTTTCCAGAAAACTACTAGTCACATGTTATCAGATGATTAGAACAACTAGGATCCTCAAGATGCAAACCACAAAGTTAAGACAATTGTGTTAGAAATATGAACCTTCAATCCCTCAACCATCCCCGGGCCACGAAATGATTTTGATGATGTTCGGTTAGCTTTGTCAAAGCTTGATTTGAAAACCAATGGAATTCCGAATCTGAAAGATACATAAATACTCGAGATCATGTTAGCTGTCAATTTAGATAAAACCAAATATCATATCTACTTGCCATTTTACTTTACAAGTTAATTTGCGTTACCATGCATACATTGTACTTTTCATGTTAAAGATTATGACTTCTCAAGCAGTTGTTAACTTTTATACTGACAACGGATCAAAATTAAGACTTTTACTTCATTTATAGGAAGAAAAAAGATTTAATTTCACCCAAAAGACTACAAAGTAGTTCAAACCTAAGAGTTTTACACAAGTACCCATCGTTTATAGACACAAGTAACTACTACCTAGGATTAGTTGTGAAACATTAGACTCTGGTTGGATAAATAACGTAATTAAGTGCTTATCTATAAGCTATTTCTATAATAAAAAATAAAATAAAGTCAAACTATTTTCATATAAACTATAAATTGTTTTTTAACCTATCCTAGAGAGCTTGTGTAAATAAGCTGAAAACAATTTATGGACATGTTTGTCATAAGCTCACCCAAAAAATCTCACAAGTGCTTATGTCAGTAATTAAACTCAAATAACTCAATTAACATACCCTAAATCATTGTGAAATCAACAAACAATAAATAGATGTTTGACAACTCAACCAACCTACATAACTAAAGCCCTAAAAATCTCCATCTGATCAATAACGTCATTCCCCAATTATGAAAATAAACATAAAACATGAAAAGAAAGAACATACTTAGAGGAAATAGTCTTGATGTGTTTAGCCATCCGCATAATATGCTCTTCTGATTCAATCACATTGGGACCTGCTAGCAAGAAAAACGGGTCTGCACCCTATTGGATTCAAACAAACACAACCCATCAGATTTAAAAACAACAAAATTGAATTTTGCCTATGACCCACAAAATTTAACATTCCATAAACTCATAATCAGAAAGAAATCATGAACCTTGAGCTGTTTATACAGCAACGCCGATGGATCCATTTTTTTTCTTTCGAGAAAATGAATCTGCAGGGGAAGGAAAAACACAGAAGCAGTGTTTAAAAAAGATATACTGATGTGTGATGTTTTGGACTACATTGCACAACAATGTGTTCAGAGAGAGAGAGAGATCTGTAAATGAAAATGAAGAGAAAGAGTGGAAATGGAGTAACCTCTTAGGTTGCTTGATGGTGAAGATAGAATAAGAATGAGAAGAGAAAGAGAAAGATGTTTGTGTTGTTGGAGAGTGATTCAGCTACTCGGGCAGCAAAAACATGGGCTGCGTTGTGACTTGTGAAGAAGAAGATGCCATGAACCTTTTTTCTGTGGGGCTAAGCAAATAATGTGTCTAGTGAGATTTTCCATTTTTAAATATTTAAATAATTTTTCTTTTTTGGCATTAAATACCACTTAAAACTTCTACACAAATTCGAATTTTAAGATATAATATTTAATTTAATAATATTGACATTTATTTGTTAATTGAGAGATTTAATATATTATTATATTAAACCTGAAAATGAATTTAATAGATAGTTAATTTATGAAGAAAATCATGTTATTACACTCCTCTCTTCAAAAAAATTGGTATAAGTTTTTATTTGTTTAATGTATTTTGAGGTTCTATCTTTTTAACTTTTAAAAGTGTCAAATTTGGTCTTTTAATTTAACAAAATTAATTGAACTAGGTTCTTTTAATTGAAATACACCTAAATATTGTTCTAAATAGTGTTCAAGTTAAGTGATGTAGCAAAATAAGAATTAAGTCTATATGATTTGGTAAAACTAGTTGTTGTGTCCCATCTTCTTTTCCAAAATTTGTTTAAGTTCTTTTGTTGTTTCTTTTTGTGACATTTTATAGTTACTCTTTTCTTGGATGAGGATGTGTGATTTAGTTTTTGTTTATGAAGATGGAGATTGGGTTGCTTTGGAGTGTTGTTTGAACTATAATTTTTTTTTTTGGAACGATGGAATATGATGAAAAGAAATGCTATGATGGATTTAAGTGCATAGTACCATAGAGTGTAAGTGGAAAATTGTTGTGGTGGGTTCTAGCTGTGGGTGAAGAAGATCAAATGCTAAGGCGAAGGCTACATAGTTTTGATACTGGCAGCATTGACATGTTATTGTTATCCAAATACATGTATCAAAATTTTACCCAAATTAAATTAAATGACTCGTGTTTCTTTTATACTATCTTTTATTTTAAGAAAACATTCCATCTCAATATGAACTACTCTACCACTTATTTGACATTGCTAAAGTAATATCCACTACACCGTAACCAAAAAAAGGGTACAGCAACAAATATTAACCAACTGGTTTAATGTACAACAAATACTTGGTTAGCTATATGAACAAATGAGCAAATGATTTAAGCCAAAGAATCGCGATGAGTTCAAATTTTTACAAGCCTAATGAACAACGTTTGAAGAGTGCAAGTGACAAGTCGGGCATCGACCAAACTCAGCAAGTGGTAAATAGTTTTGAGAATCAAGCAACGACTTTTTTACCCTGCCATAGTTCTACACTTAAAGAAATTGCCAATCGTCCTCATTGGTGCCTGTATCATTGACAAGGTTCATACCAAGGGAATCATCCTCTTGAAATCTAGTGTTGTTATCACCAGATACAGAACTACTTGTGACTTGCATTGAGAGACTCCTAGATTGAGCTACAGTGAATAATGGTGCCCCATTTGAATCTTCTGCAAGCTTAGAAGCCCGAGAACAGAAATCGTCAAAATCATCTGTCAGACAACATTGACAAAGTGATGTCAGTTAACAGAAAAGCTTAGATATTGGTCTAGCCAGAATTCAACGTGTGAAATTATGCCGAAAGTAACTCGCAAACCTTTGTCTCGACAGTAAAATCCAATAGCCAAAGATGGGTCAATTGTATCTAGAGGCATGTGCCTGATAATACTGTTGGGAGTTTTTAAAAGTTAGATATAAAGACGAATTAACAAATTATAGTTGATATTATAAGAAAATTAATAATAGTGGAAAGCTTACTTGCAGTGATATGATGATGTATTAGGCTCTTGAGTATCCACATTAATACTAACAACCTGAAAATAATGTAAGATGTACTTAGTGAGCTGTGAATCTTCACCTATCCAGATCTTTTGTAACCTAAAAAACATCTGCTTACTAGATTTACGTAAAGATATTTCTACAACAAGAACTTTAAGAGAGAGGGAAAAGGGGGGGGGGGGAGTAAAAGTGGACACGTGCACATTTTATAAGGCGAGTAAGTAGTAATAATTTTGTTATATTGTATACCGGCTTAACATCATGTGGATCAAGGTAGATTGCCTTTTCATTCTGAACACCAATAATATATGTTGAAGCACCTGGTTTTCCACCCAAGATTCCAAGGCTCTGGGGAAATTTAAAAGTTGACTGCAACAATGGAATATACCTGACAACCGTTCATAAATGCAACTGATCAGTGATTGCACTATCATGAAAATGAACTACTTTCAAATCATACTTTAAAAACCTCATGAGCCAATATTCAAAAAAGACAACTACAAGACTATAATATTACATGCATCCATCACACCAGATTATTATCTCTGTTGTGACCTACCTAAGTTTGAACCCAAAAGATGTGTAGAGTAAGGCAGATGATGTATAACTACAACCTAGAGGTTGTAGCTTTGGTCATTTTTTAGACACTTGTTATTAAAATGTAATGCGAATTTCTATCTTTTTTATTGGCTTATTTGATTTAAGAATTAATATAAAGGAAATTCTCTTTATGGACTTCTATTATGTAAAAAAATCCAAATAGGCAGGGAACACATATTAAAACAAGCATTAGAATATAATAAGGTCCAAATGTGAATCAATTATTATTATTTATTTATTTTTGACAAAATGTTAATCAATTATTTGGTACCATAGAAGCTTGAAAATGTTACACACCTTAGATTGACTTTATCAAGTCCAAGAACCAAGGGAACCAATAAAAGTAGAGGTGTCCAAGGAACTAGGCCCCTTGAAAACTCAGAACAGCATTTGGAGGCATCTTCAATGCAGACAACTGGTGCTCCACCTCGCTCCCCGTCTTCATCTCCCGAAACAACGTAAAGAGCCATTGGAAGTGTTTGTTCTCCAATTTCATTTGTCCCCCTTTGGTTTCGAGCTAGAACTTCCCATGTGCGACACATAGCATATGGTCCCACCCATGACCCAACAGCTAGACCATAACCTTTACCAGCTTGAAGAAGATTATGGATGGAAAAAGCAGCAGCCTCCGAATCACCAAATAGTTGCAAGATGTCAATATATTCTTTATCTACTGGCTGTAAATTATTTAATATATATATATATATATATATATATATATATAATAATGAGTTAACCTAACATCATTATACCTCAACACAAAGCAGAACGTATAAGGATGTTAACACAGAAACAACAAAAAGAAAGGTATAAAAAGATAATCTACTTTATGACATATTGCATACCAATCAACTGACCTTGTCAGTAGTTTTTCTCCACGATCTACCTAATTTATGAAAAAGTAATGCCTGTATATGAGGAAGCGTATTGTTAGCATTGTTTAGAAAGGGGAAAACAACCAGAGATTTTAAGAAGGTAAATGTGACAAAAACTTTGTCAATAAACAAACATTAAATAGAAAGCATAATACCTGAGCAACAAGCATCTGACTGCTTCGAAGCATACAACCCCAATTAACATCACTTGTATACTTAGAATCTTCAATTGCATCAAAGCCTATAAGGTATGTATATTAAAATTTGTTAGTCTACTATTGCTATCATTTAAACATTGCATAAAAAGGTAGTGCACATTTAACAGACCTTTTCGGTATGTTACTAATATTTTTGAGAAAAAATCTTGCTCAAATGCTGCAAACACATTACGAGTATCTACATCTCCAGTTGATTCTTGCTGTGAAATTTTATGGCAGACGCCTAGAAGCCACACATCACCATCAGAGCACAAAATGTCAGTCCTGCTTGACCCTAGAACACGCTCTTGAAATCTCCTCATTGAGCCGGCACTAACGACTTTCCTCACAGCAGCTGCCCACCCGCTATTTCGAGAATAAACTGCTTTCTTTTCAGAAGCAGATGATTCACTATATGTTTCATCGACTGAAAAACCAGATGTAAAGAAGGTTGACCATAAGGAAGCCTTGGGAAACTTACTATCACTAGACCCTGCCTTTGAAGAGGCGGGCACTTGAGTATTATCTACAGTATCAGTTGAGCTTTTAGTAGAACATTTCGCAGCAACAATCCTTTCACAAAAACCCTTCAATACCATTATTGAAGCCACATAAAACACAAGATTTGGCTCATAGAAGCAAGCCAAGTTTTTGCCAATATCTGCAAGTAAAGAGGCGAATAATGAAACAAAGAGCCAAAGATTTAAGCTCGTTAATATTCATCGACAATTAAATAGTGTAAAGATACATCTTAAGAACAAACGCAAAAAGCTTTTCTTAAGCTAAGCTAACATATTCTTCAGCTACCCTGAACTGACATCATAATCTGCATTTTTCACCAATGAAAAGTTGGGAAACTGCCAACTCAAGATAGTTCAACTGATTAAAAGGATCCAAATGAGACTTTCTATTCTGCACATGCACAGATTTGAATCCTCCTTTGACTAGCTATGAAACACTTAAATAGACACAAACATCAAGCAGGCCGACACAGCACCAACAAGTAAATACTAGTAATAATTTCAGAAAATATAAGTAATTGAACGTCGCATGTATCGGTGTCGGCCACGTGGCAAACATCAAACATGCCTACAATTTTAAGCCCATAACATAACTTCCTTTGCATCATGAAAGTAAAAACTTGTGTTCCTATCAATGAATAATCAATCAATTATTAACATCATGCAACCTTCATCAAGAATCATTGATAAAAAATATATATAATCCCCAAATCAGCTTTTTTTAATTGCTCCAAATCTACATAACCATCTTAGATAAATAAAAAATAAACACATTACACATACACAAAACTAAATCACAGAATCATTGATATCATGACACATGTTGTAATTTCACAAGAGCTTGAAAGATAACAACAAATAAGCAGCAAGAAACTGTGCATCATCAACGACGAAATTTGAAAGCAGAATAAACAAAACAAAACAAAAAAAATAAATAAATAATCTTTTAGAGAAAGACCCAAATTGAATTATTTTCCAGGCGTATAAATCAACGTTGACGGAAAAAACTAAAGAATCTTAACGAGGAAAACGACGAATCTTGGGAGAAAAATATATAATTTTGAAATAAAGGAAATTGACATGGGGATTTGAATGAGAAATTGAAGAAAAGGGAAGCGTAGCGTACGAGGATAAGATGATGAAAAGTTGAAGAATTTGGATCCTGAATTGAATTGATTCAACTCAGCTATGAGACTTGTTTCGGACTCATTTCTTTCTTTCTTTCTTAATTTCTTCTGTCTCTCAACTTTCTAGGTATAAAATATGTTTTAAAGTGAGTTTATTTATCTTTCCAAAATAATATGGCTGTGTTTGGTTTAAGAAAAGGGAGGGGTGAATTTTAATGGAAAGAATGGAGGTGACTAAGGAAGAATTTTAATGGGTGTATTTGATATAAAGGTAATGGAAGAATTTTAAATGATTTATTTATTTCCACTAGTCGAAAGTGCATTTAATTATATTTTTTTCATATATATTTAACCTCTATTGGTAGAGCAATACATTTCATTTAAGTTAGTAATTTTATTGATAATTTTTTTAGAAATAGTAAATCAATATAATATAAAACAATAATTTGTCATTAAAGTGATTTTTGAGGAGTAACTCGCAAACTCCGTCGTTAATAGAGTCAGTCAAGTTGTTAAGGGATGCTTCTACTAGTAGATTAGATTACAAACGTAATGTATTTACAAGTTTAACTGAATAACTATTGCAAGAATGTGTTTACAAATCTATGCTTTCATAAAGTAAAATATCTTTCAACACTTAGATAAAAACGATAGGGGTAAGAACAAGAGTGCAGAGTTGTATTGTGTTTTTTATTTTGTAGTATTGTTGTGTATTTTACAATGAAGATTGTATGTCATTTTATAAAGAAACTTTAGGATTTTTAATCGTTGTCCTGATTGCAAAAAATCAACATGAATCATGACACTTTTGTATCAAATCTTCAAAGATTGATTCACTATTAAAATTTGTCCAAATATGTTCTTATAATTGATTCTACGTATTTTGATACGGAAACAAAAAGAATATAGATTATTTTGTTCAAAGTATGTCACACAATTACTTAGACATGTAACACTCAATATGTTGAGCAGGGTAAACCAATTTGACTTCTTCAAAGCGTTGACTTTCTATCATAGTGTTGACTTTATGTCAAAGCATTTACTTTTTTTATCAAAGTGTTGACTTCTATCAGAGTCAGACGCTCAAGTGTTTGTCACACTTATCATAGTTAGATGATCGAATGTTTGTCAAACTTATTAGAGTCAAACGGTCAAATGTTTGTCACACTTCTCAGATGCAGAATTATCATAGTGTTGCATGCAAAAACAAAATCACCAGAAGCACATTCATCAGACTTAGAATACGATATTCAAGAGTAAAGTTTTAGTGTTCCTTTAAATTGTCCAATCATCAGATGATGCAACATAAAGTCATTTAACATTACGTGATCAGAGAACAACACACTTAAGTAAAACTATTAATACTTCAAATTGTTCCCACACTATTTTTTGTTATGATCAAAACAAAACAAGGGTCATAGTTTTTCAAACCAACTTGGTTCTAACATAAAGGTCACATGTCACTCACTATTAATATATTTGTATGTTACAAGAGTTGTATCCTATGAATAGGACTCATGTGATTTTGTAATGACACACCTTAATGAATATAATAATACTTTTAGATTCTCTCTTCTCTATTACTTTTTCTCCCATGTGCTCATTCTTCTACATTTTATTTACCGTTAGTTTATATTAATTTTATTATGTTATCAACACGATACTCAATCATACGAGTGATGACATAATCAACTTAGAGGTTTTATTCTACGAATATTTATTCTCACTATTCTAAAAATAATATCCTTATTATCTTTAAATTCTCGCTTTTTTTATTTTAATTTCAAATATATTTTATTTTGAATAATTTATGATGAACAAATAAACAATTTATCTTAATTTCATTTATTTTATAATTATTTAAATAAAATATATTTGTATGATTTATAGAGTTTTATTTGTTCAAGAGAATTTTGTGTCTTCATTTACTTATATGTAACATGTTTTTGATACATGCATATGATAATATAAAAGGTAAATAAAATATTAAGAATATCTATTATATGATTTTATTTAGATTATTTTCTTTTACATATTATATTATGATTGTTAATTATTGATTCAAATGAATCAAAACAATTAAACACATATTATTATAAACTTAAAGTTAATATATCTTGTTAAATTTGTTGTTGACATATCTAGTTAAGCCATTCCAGATCTATCATGATGTAAAAAGTAATTACAAGTATATTATGTGAACATATATTAAAGTATTAGAAGATTCTTCAATTAAACAACTTTTGTGTATTATTAGTTCACAATCAAAGTTGACAATTTGAGGGAATGAATTTTTCTCAATTTTAGAGTGTGTATGAGGTGATATTTTTATAGATTTATACACTAAAGTGTGTTTGTTATCAACTCACAACCAGAAATTTGTGACATTATTGTCTTAGCTAATTTTCTTAGGAGTTCGTTTTTCGTATAAGTATTGTACTAGAATTGATATTGAACATCATATAACATAAGTTCATACATAAATATGGAATTGAAGACCTGTTAATTAAACATCTAATGTTGATTTTAAGTTCAATACTTATGAGATTGTATCTTCTAATTTTTTTACCTGGGAACATGCAATATATGTCAATACGTTGATTCATATCAATCCAACAAGTTACTACAAGTCACCCCCTCAATTTATTATCAATTTTTGGTTAATAACCTAATACTCTTCATCTAAGATATTTTTTTAGATGTGTTGTGTATATTTCAATTGTTCCAATATAATAGATTAAGATGGGATATGAATGAATATTAAGAAGACATATTGAATATGAAATCTCCATTTTTTATAGAGTATATTGAGCCAACAAAAATTGAAGTATTGTTTTCAAATGAGATCATCATTTGATAAATGAGTATTCTCAACATTAGGGGGAGAGAAAATGAACAACATAAAATGATAGTGGGAATATATTATCTCATCTTGATTCTAATACAAAGTAGTGTGAACCTAAATTTAAAAGATAATTGTTAATACTCCAATCAAAATTGAAGTCCCTATTAAACAATGTATCATTGCAAATGAGTGCCCATTCGTAAAGCATAATATATTTGTAGGTTCAAAAGATAAAAAAAATTCAAATAAATACGGGGCTAAAAAGAAAAATGAGTCAAGTGAGGTCATGAAAATTTCAAAAAAGTGTTTAACATGATTGATTTTTAGTTCTAGAATAATTGATCAGGTACATGAAGCTTGTGAAAATAAAGAGATCTCGATAAGATAATATTATGAATTGAATATGATGGAATAGAAAGAAAGTCAACGTTAACAATAATTTTGAGTATAATGTGTAGGGATGGCAATGGGTAGGGTACTATAATACCCGTACTCATATCCGCAGTTTAAAAAAATACTCATATTCGTGTTCGTACCCTCCTGGGTATCAACTTTAATATCCGTACTCTTACCCTTTGGGTATCTAAGTGCCCGTATCCATACCCATTACTCACACTTTAACTAAAATAAATCGATAAATAAATATTAAATTTAAAAATTATTCAAATATCATAAATCCAATCATAAAGTGTTATAAACTAAAATATTTTCTAAATCAAAATATTTCAAATAAACACTCATTACAATACACATTCAAATATCCGTAACAATATTTTATGAAGTTACAACTCTTACGACAATATTATTTGAGATCAGTAAAAAAAATTTATAAGAAGTTGCAAGTATAAATTATAAAGACACGATTAATAAGATATAACTCTTAGTAATAAAGTCACAATTATTTAATTATTCATCATAATTAAATTCTTAAAAAGTTTACAAACGTTTATCTTTTGATTTGATTATAAATATTGTAATGGTCCAATGATATTAATAGATATTAAAATATAAAAAAAAATAATTAATTAAACTAAATATTAATATACTAAATAAATAAAAAATATATTTATATAAGTGCGGGTGCGGGGCGGGTACTATAATACCCGTACCCGCACACATACCAACTTAATTTTGCGAGTAATTACTCGTCCCCGTGCCTATACCCATTATGCGGGTTTTTACCCTACCCACTGTGGGTTTTTTTTGCGGGTACCCATTGGGTCTGGGTCTAATTGTCATCCTTAATAATGTGGCACTATATGTGATTAATGATAATGAGAATCATAAACTAAAATCTTTTAAATATTATAGACAAAGAAATGCTTTGGAAATATAAAGAATCAATTGAAGTGGAATTAAAACTCGTTTTGCAAAGTGAAATATTTTTGGACTTGTAGTCTGCACATATGAGGATGCGAAGCCTACGTACTACTGATTCTTCACGCGAAGAGAATTGAGAGTGAAGAAATACATATATAAAGTTTGGCATGCTATTCAAAAGTATGATAAAAGTCTACCATTTATTTTGAAGAGACATATACACTTGAAGTGAATTAATAACTTTTTCATACCTAATTAAGTTTAGTAGCACATAAAAGACTCAATTTACATAAAAAAAAAAATGTTACAACATATTTGTATGATTCACTTGATAATGATGCTTATATGAAACTCCATAAAGGAATTTATTTTTGTGAGACATAAAATTCATACTCTTGAAAATATGACTTAATCAAAATGAATAAGTCTCTTTATCTACTCAAACAATCTATGCATGTTGTATAATATTTTTAATGAATATTTTAAAATGAGATATGTGAGATTGACATCATTTATCCATTTTTTAAGAAAATATGTGAAAAAATAAATTTGTAATAATTGATGTTTATGTTAATGATATAAAATCAAAACTCGTGAAGAACATATGAAATACTTTGATTAAAGAAAAGTGTAAGATGAAATATATGGAAAGGAACAATATATGTTTCGAAATTACAAATTGAGTATTTACAGAATAATAATTTTGTAGATTATGAAACTTATATAGCAAAAGTGTTAGTATTGTTCAATATATGCAAATAACATTTGTTATGTAATCTAATGAGAACTAAATGATCACCAAGTATCGCATCTTAGTTCAATTGGGGACACACTAATGTATCTTGTTAATTATACATATTTTGATATACTATTTGTTTTCAATTTATAATCAAATATTTTATTAGTGATATGAGAGATGCAAGTCATTGGTCCAATCCTCACATTGAAATCTTAGCACTACATAGAGAGGTTGAAATGTTTTTTGGTTGAGGTGTATGCTTCAACACATGAAAGAGACTTATATCCGCACAATAATAGTCCAGTTGAAAGAAATATATTCTTACAAAGTCATTGTCAAGTGAAACTTTTAAAACTATTATAGAAGATTAATATTCGTCATCTTAGAGATGATTGCCACATAGGAAGAATTATAATTTGCAGTTTTTTTTCCTTTAACTATGGTTTTATTCTATTAGATTTTTTTTTGTAAGATTTTTAATGAGAGAGTTCACGCATAAAAAATATATTTTTTTTTATTCACTAAATTTTTTCTTAGTAGATTTCAACGAGGCATATCTTTAATAAACATTGAAAATGAAGTGTTGTGAATAATTATAATATATGGTAGATGTCCATCATCCTACATCCTATTTTTAAAAATTATCCACTCCATAATGTTAAATACCATCAATTTCATTATATTAATACACATATTTTTAATATATTGTAATTTACAAGAATTGTGTTGTGCCATATAAGAATGACTCATGAAGTCTTATAAGGATGCATCTTGATGAACATAATACAATATTTTCTCTTCTCTATTATTTCTTCTCCCTTGTATTCATTTTTCTATACTTTATTTACCTTTACTTTAGATTAATTTTATAGCATTTTCTTATATATACGGCAATTCAATATATCGTTGCAATTCGCCATTCGCATATTCTTTTCCTCGTTGTGACAGCGTCGGCGGCGTTTACCAAATCTCCTCTCTCTCTCTCTCATACGGGTTTTCTCTTTCTAGAATCAATTTGTGCTCCTTAAAGAGAAATACCCTTTGGGACGAAATACGAGAAAACCCAAAATCTTTGATTCTTCTTCTCTTTCGCAATCTTCACAAAGCAATTTATGGATAACAGGTGCAGATCTGATTCACAACAACCTGCTGTCGTCGCAAAACTCTTCCACCAACAACAACTCTTTGCTTCTGTGTTTCCATCTCTTTTTCAGCCCTTGGATAGATCAATTCCTCGGTTTCGCTTTATACGTTTTCGCCTTCCCAAGTAGCATTCCAGCTACCTTCTTTCTCCTCTTATATATTTTCTGCAACAAAAAAGGTTAAATTTTTTCATCTGGGTTTTCTTCTTTCAGCTCAATTTTTCAAATTTTGTTTCTGGGGTTTTATGTATGATTCTGTACCATTGTTTTTTAGACTATTAAATCTGCTTTTTGTGATGGGTTTGCTTTTAATTCTCTATTTTTCTTCAGTTGGCGGTGTTTTACATGGTTCAATTTGAAAATTGAGTTAGTTTAAATTATGTCTTGTAATAATATTACACCGTTTGAGATAGTTTAAGGACATGTTTGGATTAACATAGTTGAGTTTATCTCCTTGCATACGCATTTGCGAGACTGGTTGAGAGAGCTTATGACATGTCCATGAGCTGTTTTTAACTTATTTACATAAGTTCTCAAATATTACTTATATGGAAAACAGTTTGACATTATTCTATCTTTTGTTATAAAAATAACTTACACTAAGTAAACATTTATATGACAAGCGTTTATGTTATAAATGCTTAATTAAGTTTTTTATGCAACCAAGGTATAAATGATCATTATTATGTCTTTAAGTGATTGTCTAACTTACTTGTATGTAGCATGATGCTGAGTGCTTATTATAGTAGTTGACTTGGTCTTTTTGTAAGCCAGGTCTTCAGATTGTGGCTTCCTTAGTTCTTGTTCTGCATATGCTGCACAAGTCTTCAGACAGAGAGATAAAGTGATTTGTGCTCAAATTATGGTGTATGGAACAAGATGAGTGTTTCGGCCGGAACCTCCCTTAAAAAGATGTCGTGGGGCAGGGGTAGCCAACCTTCTGGTTGGACAGCTTTTGATCTCAAGCAAAGAAATAAGAACAATATTGAATCTGAAGCTGGCAATGACCCTTTCCCACCTATAGGCTCATCTGGTTCTATGCAACATGGTGATAAGTTAGTCAAGAAAAAACATGTTCCGTTGAAGCCTTTCTCTTCGGTGCTTATACCTAATGAAAATTTCCCTCCTTTGAAAGAGGGTGCAAATGGCCAAAAGGCAGTGTTAGGTTCTGATTCTAGTGAAAAATCTTTTGGGGCTACTGCCCAGGAAGATGTCAATTTAGCTACAAAAAAGCTCAAAGAGCTGCATCCTTGGGCTGAAAATAGCTTGATTGAGGATATCTTGGATGCTGTTGATAATAATGTTGATAAGGCCATGGCTTTATTGGAAACAATGGTCTCTGCAGCTGATTTTGAAGAATGTAAAGTATCAAGCGATCCAAGGCCAACTATTTCTGATGAAGTGGAGACTGTTGAAAGTCTGACTTTAAATATGGTCAAAGATGACATTCTTTTCCATTCTAATATTGTTGGTCACCTCCAAGATAACGATAAAAACTCAGAGAATAGAAATGCTTCCTCATTTCAGAAGTTTCCTGATGTCAATAACCTGAAATACAAAATGGACCTCTTGAATTTTGTTCCGGTCGAGCCAGAATGGGAGGACGATGATATTTACAATAGCCATCGAAAGGATGCATTGAAGACAATGAGGTTTGAACGCCAACTCATATTAGCTTTCTTGAGATAGTATTATTTAGTTTTGTCTTGCTTGTATGTGTTTGTCTTGGTATGAATATTTATTTATCAGCATTTTTTCTCACCGTATAGATGTCGTTTTTCTTCTACTTATGTCGACTTTTATACAAGATATGTAGGGAAACATGTAAAATAATTACTGAGGAATGGATCACATCTTAATCCTTGCTACCATTTATGACTTTTCTTGCCATCTGTTAACTTTTGATTTGCATGCATCCTAAACATGCTGAATATATTAGAGTGCTATATATTATTATTGCCTTTTGTCATATTTGTTCTATGTTATAGTTTTCTTCAGTGTAAGACAATAGTGGAAAAAATGGGTTTGGCTTTTATTATGAATTCTCCCAATCAAACATGTAATTTAA
Source organism: Cicer judaicum (assembly GCA_037974835.1). Taxonomy (NCBI): domain Eukaryota; kingdom Viridiplantae; phylum Streptophyta; class Magnoliopsida; order Fabales; family Fabaceae; genus Cicer; species Cicer judaicum. The sequence continues at coordinate 2,722,362 of JBBPBS010001064.1, read as the reverse complement.
TTGATGATGCTGTATTGTTATGTATTATAACGTACAATGTCTTGGTTCTCTGTCTCTGAAACCCTTGTAGTGTGCATAGATAGATGTTTTCCTACCTTACATAGCAAAAATCAATGAAAATAGAAAAACTTAAGTTGATTAATTTATTTCCCTAGATTGCTTTTTATTTTATGTCAATGATTTGGTTGGATCTGCAATTCTTTCAAAAAAGAGCTTTATGTCAATATTTCTTTCCAATGCGAGTTGAATCAATCAGTTTTATTTTATTGAAAGGATTGCATCTTGGTGTTACATGTTTTAGATTGTCGCTAAGTATTGAGAATTTTATGTCATGTTAAATAAACAGGTCAGCATCACGACATTCTAAAGCAGCCGCTAATGCTTTTCTAAAAGGTGAACACTTTTCTGCCCAACAACATTCAATGAGAGCTAAGGAGGAATGGCATAATGCCGACAAACTTAATTCTGAGGCAGCCACAAAAATTTTAAGTATCCGGAATAGTGATAATGATATTGGGAGACTGGATTTGCACGGTCTTCACGCAGCCGAAGCAGTTCAAGCATTGCAAAAACACCTCCATAGAATCGAAAGTGAAAGCTTCTCAAAAAGCTCAGCCCCTTCAAATGGTGTGAAGAAGAATGCCCATGCACATTCAACTCTTGGGTCTCTTAACTTCATGGACCGAGAAAATTTGGATAAGCAAGCACCAATAAGGCTTAGATCGTTGGCTCTACACGTCATAACAGGTATTTTGGTTTCTTTTTCGACCATGCATAACATGAAAATTCTATGTTATACCTTCATAGCAAATTCTGCCTAAAGAGATAGAGACAAAGTTACCTAAGGTAGAGAATCTGGATCCTAGATATTTTATCCAAAAAATTCCACCTTTGGTAATTTTTTTCTTCCATCTCACTCTCCTAGTCCCTTGTTATTGTACTTTTTGCTGCACTGCTTCTGTTTATGTTACAGCTTCCTTCTTTCCTTTGGAAGCTATCAGTTAATTTTTGGCAAATTTAATATTTCTTGAATAAAAGAATTAAGATTTAATGAGTGAACATAAAATAATAAGGATTTTAATTAGGATGGCCTTAATTGCTTTTTTTCATTTCTACAGGTGTTGGGAATCACAGCCGAGGACAAGCTGCTCTTCCTACAGCCGTAAGAAGTTTCCTCAGTGAAAACAGGTGGAACATAATATCTATGCTTATATTTTCTTCCTTTAGGTGCACTTAAGATTAAAACTGGATACATTGAATTAGAGCATTGTATGCTAGTCATTAGATTGTTGATGAAAAACTTATATATCAATCTAATAGTTATAACATAGTGAAATGGGTGACTTTTTTAATTCTTATTTTAACTGTCCACATTGAAAAAGAAGGAAAAAAAGGGCTGCTTAGTGCATGAGACTTGCATATTTTTGTCTAGCTTTAGAAAGCTAAGTTTACCATGTTGGCTCTTATTATATGTATTGTTATGCAGATACCGTTTTGAGGAGATGAGGCCAGGAGTGATCACAGTGTGGCCCAAGTTTCGTAGAGTTGATGAATAACATGGTCTGTTACCATTTCTTGTGGGTTTGTAGATTCTTCTGCTTTGGAACCAGAGATATTTATCTTATGTCACTCATCTAATCTACATTTTGTCCTTAAACTCTTGTAATTTTCCATAGGTCAACCTTGAATTTAATTTTTTAACCAATGGTATCTATTTATCTTCTTACTCTCTCCAACCTTAATATAAGCGCAGTTGGTTCAAAGAAAATTGATGCATTTAGTAAATATAGACGGGAATCTACTCTCTTCATTGATATTATAATTGTTCAAAATCTATACCTTAAAAAATAAAAAATGGACTGAATATAGTTGTATTCCATGCACCTGAATAAGGTTAGTAATGAAAAATTCAATTATCTATATTAAATATTACATAATCATTAAGGTTATGTCTAAATAAAAAACATATCAAATTAGCAAAAGTGTGAAAGGTTATTATGTAATTATATCAATTATTGTGCAAATGAGTGGGTTGCTAGTTGCTACTTGTTGACTTCACTTCCACTTGTTGTAGAACTTATCATCACCCCACATCAACATTCTATTCAACGGAATTCTAACACCTCTTTCCTTCAAATGCAAATGTCTTGGCACAATCCTATTCTCCAAACTAAACCCAAAATACTGAGGGAACTTTTTCAACTCCTCTAATTCCCTCTCCATTTCTTTCACCAAATACACAAATTTCGGCCACAAATTATTCTCCACATCGTATCCCAGTATCGCCGGCAACCTCCCACACGCATTAATCGCTTCTTCGTATGAAAACCCCACCACTTCCTCCATGAACTTCACCCTCACGCGCAATTTCTCCACGCGCGTGTTCAAAAGATGCGCATTCCGGTTCGTCGGCCGGTTAAGGTTACGAACTCCAACGTGGCGGAGGAACTGAAGCGTCGGTCGGAGGAAGTAGTCGGCGTTGGTGAAGAGGAGTTTGGGGCAGCGGAGGATGAGGCCGCGGGAGTCTTCGGCGGTGGCGAGGAGGTCGTCGGAGAGGAAGTGGAAGACGGGGGAGATGTCGGCGGGGGTTATGGAGGTTGTGAAGAGATGGGGAGAGTGGTGGACGAGGCGGGGGATATCGGCGTCGGAGAAGGAATGAGATTTAAGGAAAGTGACGGTGGCGAGGATGTGGTCAACGGCGTCGGGAAGAGGGAGGTTGTTGGGTTTGGTGTTGGGGTTGATTATAGTTAGGGTTTTTAGGTAACGGAGATTCTCACGGTAGGTTGTTCGGAACTTTATATAACCGTTTCTGTTAGGAAAACGGTTAGGTATGATAATGTTCGATGGTTGAATTTGCGAATGAGAGCAAGAAGGAGTTTGGAGGAAGAACATTTTATTTGTGTTTGGGTGTGCAAGTTAAGAGAGAAAACAAAGTAAAAGAAATTATATGGTCACACACTCACACTTCATAATTTTCAAGCAAAATTTCATATCATTCATTCAATCCACACAATCATTATCATGATAATAACCTCATCCTTTCAAAGAAGTCTGATTTCATTGCAATGAATATTCAAAATATTTTTTCCTTAAGATAAAATATCCAGAGTAGATAGTGTTTCTTTCAAACAAAATATGACATGAGGTAAAATACAACGGTAGACAATTAAAGAGAAACAATGGATGAGTGAGGGTTTGGTGGTCTATTTCAATGGATCAACTGGTGAATATTAGAATGAGATAATTCATATTCCACATTTTGCCTTCTACTATCATATTTTATCGTCTTTTTATAAACTTCTAAAAATATTCTTGTTTATTTTTTTATCCCACATCTGTCTTTTTTAGTGAAAATTTTCAGTACACAAATTTTTTTATATATTTAAAATTTTGAATTTTTGAAATTTTTAATATATATATTTTATCTCAGTTTTTTTAATATATCGAAAATTTTAAAATATGTTACCTATCTTTTTTTTTTCTTTGATATATAATTGTTTAATAATTTTTTTATATATAAAAAATTTCAAAAAAAACAAAGA
>JBBPBS010001064.1:2700204-2718781 GCA_037974835.1 Cicer judaicum | reverse complement strand
GAATTTAAAATTTAAAATTTTTAGTATATTAATTTTTAAATCGGATTTTTAGAAAACAACTCTATATTAAAAATTTCGTATTTGTGTAGAATAAACAACTGATTAAAAAATTTCAATGAAAAGAGATGAAAATAATACGGATAAAATTAATTTTTTTTTAAGAATTATAGGGTAGGGGTTAAAATGTGGGAGTATGAAATATAATTTTCTTATAATACATAACTATTTGAGTTATTAGAAGAAACCAGACAATAAAACTTTTTTATCTAAATGATTAATAAACTTTAATTAAAGATGAATCATTTTAAAAGAATGAGTTTAAATATTAGTCGGAATAATTTTTTCAGACTCTTTTTAATTCTATATTACGACAGCTCCGTTACTCAGGAAATCAGAGATTTAAAGAAAAAGCATAATTTGCATGGCAATCAGGCAAAGCACAAAAAAATTCACATAGGCACTTAATTATAAAGAAACTATGTAACTTGTACTTTGCACAGTGAGCAGTTTAAGACATTCAAAGCTTGCTTGATTTAATCTTTAATTAGCTTTAAAAGATAATTGTTAAATTAAAATTTTAATTTATTGTAATCCGATTAATTGCTAATTTTTACTAATTTTAGACACATTTTGGATTGATTCGTTGGTTCTAACATTTTTTTGCCCAACTAATTTCATTTCATAAGCTGAATGGAACCGAAACTTAATTGATTTGCTATTCTTTTTTTGTTTTGTTTTTTTGTTATTGTACTATTCATTTTATCCATCTGGTTTTCTAAATTGATCACATCTCCGCCAAGCCCCCGTTAGCTGATGAGATAAATACCATTACTGTAGAACTATAGTTGAATGACCGTAGCTGATTTCCTAAAATATTGTTTTCCTGCTGTGTGCTACTGTTTTAGATGACGGATTTATCGTTATTATCTTTGGTATTGCTACATTTCATCATATGACTACTAGTAGGATGATCACTTTCATTATGATGATTGATGAATTTGCAAGGGATTACATATTGACACTTGACTGCAATAATCTTATCTTCTTGAGTGGAGGGAGTGATTTTCATCATATGATACATGCCATAGCAAAGCACTCTTCCAGTTGATATTGCTATAGATAAAAACCGATATTCACGTCTACTACCACTATCCATCAAATATTCAGCATACAGCCAGTGACAACTTCAAATGGAAACATCTGTTTGTACTTTTAGTATTTTCTTCACAAATCCGAGTAGCTCAGCATAGCTCTTATAAACATTAAATTGAAACTTCTAAAGCAGTCATAATTAAACGGGCCAATAGAAAAGCAACGCAAAACATTGAACCATAACATGGGTGACCATACTAAAGATTCAATAGCATAAGTATAGTTTCGGCAAAATGGAAACATTTTATCTTTTACTCAAACAAATATGCAGAGTATACCAATACCTTCACAAACAAGGCCAGCAGTTGCTACAAACTATAGTAAACCTGCCTGAATTATAATCGAAATACATAGGCAAACCACAATCATTACAACCTAATCTTTTTAGTACCAAGCAAACCTACATTTCAGACTCCCCTGGCAATTTGTCAGTCAACATTACATCCTCCAACTGGATTTAAACCTTAACTCTGCCTCCAGAACATTGATATCACATGTGGCTCACCTCGGTCTTACTCAAATGTTAGAAGGTTAAATGTTGAAGTGGGAAGAATGTAAATACAGTATCATCACATCTAGTACAACCTTCAAGTTAAAACTAGTAGACTCGCGGACTATTCGTTGATATCTATCGTTTGAGAAGTTTGTATGAGGGTACATCTTCAAGCCGTATAAGGTCTTCAAGCAGAAGCTCTTTCTCTAGCTGACGGCGTGTAGATTTCATCACTGTCTGTAACAACATTAAGTGACACATATATACATATAAGCAAGTATAATCACCAGCAATCTTGAGAAACTTCTACACTTCAATTAAAATTGCTAGTGCACAATCTTTCCCTATATCTACAAAATGAATTCATGGTAAATATACATACATTAAAATCCATGTATGATGCGCGCATCAAAAGCCACTGGTTATCCATCAGCTTGAATGTTATGCAATAGAGAAGATCAAAAGCTGACTCATTTTCTGTCAGATATACATAAATGAATTTAGTTACTTGAAACACAAAGTTTACCTACAATGAATACTACCACTATATCTAGTAAAATCTATGTTGTAAACACAAGTATTTTCTAAATGCCATTTGTCCCAAAAAGGTATTTTTTCATGAATCTATTACAAATGATGCAGCAAGTCCAGTGAGCGATGACAGTAATCGAAGAAAGATGAAGGAGGTGGAAGAAAAATGCTCCTTACAAAAGCCTACATAAAATCACAACAAATTTTATGGAGTACTTTATGTAATATTTAGCACATCTTGTTAAGTTCCAACCTCCCTGCTCCCTTCCTAATTGTAGAAAAAAAGTGAAATCATAACTAACAATGCAAACAATAAAGGCTACCTGCAAGGAATTTTAGAAAAGTCGCTCCCACCAGTGTCCGTGGCTTAACTGTGAAGGCAAACAACATTAGTAACAAATAGCATCATAATCTAATTCAATTCATTACTTGGGGAAGGCATCAAGTATGAATTCTTAATATATCATATCAGAAAATGTTATGGAAAATATTGTAAGGTTGCTGACTCTACTTAGTGGGATGAGGCTTGGTTGTTGTTGTATTGTAAGGTTGATGACAGGCTAAATTTTGGATGCATCCATGTTACATGAACCAAGAGAAAACAAAATTTATTTGAACACACAAGGACCTGACAGTATTTTTAAGGATAAATCTAAAAAGATTTATAATACAGAAAAATTATTACGTAAATGCTTAAATGTGCGCCTTATGTCATTTTAATGGAACCGACTTCTTCTATTCTTTCAAATAAAGTAAACAAAGGTTCCTTTACATATAGGCATCTTTCAAGTTCCTTTTAGACATGATATATGCTGAGAATAAAAATTATAATAAAAGGAGAAACTGATCAACCTGCTTCAAGATCTAGCATTTGAATAAGCATGAATGTAATGTTAACACCAGCAACAGCAAATGGGTACTCCCACACTGAACGATCTCCTTCCTGCTTCCTTAAAAGATCTTGAAAAGATTTCTACATAATGAAAAGTTTAAGTTTTATAATAAAGAGACATGAACAGCAAAGTAAAAAATAGATTTAAGGTATAACGACAGTTCCTGAGGAATGCAGCCAAAACTAGATTACCAATGATAACCCAGGAAAACAGGGGTCCTATAAAAATGCAAAAATAAGTCTAAAAAACTGAAAGATCACGGCCATGTGTCTGAAACATAACTATCCACATTGAACAGACAACCATTCACTACAAATGCAACATTTAAGTCATGTTGCCACAATTCACAATATGTGGATACGAGCACAAATAAAAAGGATCCAGCAAATTTTTGGAAATTATCTGCCGAGGAATCTCAGCATTTAAGTCATGTTATGACAATTCACAATATGTGGAGTCCACAATGTTTAGAAAGGCTTGGATTTCAACATCCAACCAATGGAAGGAATAAGGGATAAAAGTTAACTACAAATTTGTGTACTAAATATTTTACAAGTACACGTGGAGCTGGTGTAATTTTAGATAGGTCATTGGGAAAGAAATCAAGATCAGTCAATTTCAAAATCATTCTTATTTCTCATTTATAAACCAGTCTCCGTTTGTTTTGGAGGAAATAAACTCATATGATTGCTTTGTTAACCTCTCTAAGCACCTTGGTAGGGTTTATTCATAATGTTCTACTTCTAAACTTTGGTTTTGGTCAACTCAAGTAAAAAACAAGACTCCAAAATATTGATTACAATACCCAAAAGAGGGGACAAAAATAAAACAGGTCTTACTGGGAAATTCCTTGCAAAAAACAGCAAATTCTCCAATGATATGTAACCACCACCCCTGCCAATGATAAGTAGAAATGAAAATCATTAGTGACATGAAGTTAGAATGGAGACAAGAGATGAAATCAACTAGAATAATATCTACCTAAAATCTGTTGATGGATCCTTCCCTTGCCAACCCATGTCTTTCCATTGCTCTGAAATCAAGCCCCTGAGTTCTTCTTCAGGAAATGCAGCATTCCATAAAGCCCTTAGGGATTCCTAAAGAAATGCATAAAAAGCAAATGTAAACAGTAAATTACATTTTTAAGAGACATAAGGTTGCACATATTGTAATAAGTTCGCCATAAGTCGTACGTAACGCTATAGGTACATGGCTTGAAGTCTTTGATGGGCTTCATAGTTATTGTCACATCACAATTCACATTACTTAGACTTGAGTTCTTTTATTCTTTTAATAGAAAGGATACCTGGTGCGCGGGGATAGAACTGTCATATGGAACATCTATACGACTCTGAAGCCTCTGCAAGCATTCTTCCTGAAAATGGAAAATTCAGCATTGCTAATTTATTTCGCCATATAAAGCAATATTAAAAAAAAAAAAGTAGAGAGTGGCATATTAATTCGATCTCAGAAGACGTACAAGAAGAGCAAGGATCAGGAAACAAACATAAAACACAACCATGTTAAGCATTGGTGTCATGATAAAAGCTATTGAAAGTTCAGAGCATGGTATAAATTGTCTAAAATACAATTGAAAAACAATTATGTTATTCGGTGAAAAGGTAGAATTTTCAATACAAGTGTATACTCAATCTTCATCCCATCTATTGCATATATTTTGTAAAAAAAATAGCATTACTGCTTTAGTAATTTTAATCAGAATATATTACCTGGGATGGAGTTAAATCAAAAGAGGGTCGAGCATCACTCTCTCTTCTCTGTGCACAAACACAAGACAAACCTCGGCCAAGCCATGCAGTTGATCCTGTCACATACTCAGCTGTAACAAAATAAAACTGCCCATAAATGAAGATCGAGTTTCCAACTTTTGTGATACAAACTTTTAGTAAGTTGATCGGAAATCATGTTTTCTATATGTAACAGTTTAGTTTCTAAAAACACTCAGTTTACATGAACTACAATAAGAAAAAAAATTACTTTCTATTTCCTTCTCAATTAATTTCTAAATGACGTATCCCCTGATAAAAAAATTATGCGTATAATAATAAGTTAATAACTCATTACTCAAAATTGACATCAGGGTAGAGTGGCTTGCTTTAATCATTATTATGCCATCCACTGGCTTCATTTTCAATCATAATGCTAGCCACTGGCTTGCTTTATTTACATTTTTTCCACTATTTCTGTACTAAATCAGTTGACATCAGCTTCACACGAAAAGAAAAAAAATAATACAGCATTATCTACATTTCATGAATGCTAGATCTACGCGACAACCTCATCACAAAAAAGTACTTATAATAAATAATTAATTATATATTAAGCATAGTAAAAAGCTTTTAGCACTAAGATTAACGTCATCTTCCATTAGTAAACTGAGCTCGATATAGATCTTAAGCAAGCTCAACTCTATCCAATCAAAATATTATTATATATTTAAAAAAAAAATCAGTAGAAGCATGAATTCACAACGAACGCAATTTTGAATAGCCGCAAAGAATAAATGTTCACAGAGAGAGAGAGAGAGAGAATCGATAATATCACGAGAAAATGTAAATACGAAAATAGAAAATTAATACCAGAAGTTGAATGATACGCGTTGCCTCGATCAAGACCTTGCGAAATTCTCCTAACAGCAACGAAAGAACCACCTCTATCATCCATTTTTGTTCCTCCTAGTCTTCTCTATATTAACATTAACCACTGCAGCATCATCATCATCACCACAACGAACTGTTAATCCATCACTTTGACGGAAAACAACAGTTATATCAATCAGAAGAACGCGAAAATGTCAATTGAATTGAATACAGGAAGGAGAAAAACCGAAAGAGGCCGGAATAAGAGCAAGAAACGGTTAGTCGGCAGCAGAAAGATCTGGAACAGAAAGAAGAGGTTGGGATACAGATTTTCCCGGGAAAGAAACGGAAAAAGAAAGAGAAAGAGAAAGAATGTTGAAGAGAAAAGAATGAGTATTATAGGGTTTATGGAAGATCTGAGAGAAAGAAGAAAGAAGACAGTTACGATTTAGAGAGACAGAAGAATTAATTTGTTTAAAACGCTTAACGCATCATTTGCCTTTTCTCGCCGTTAAGGCGTTTTTGTTTTGGATGACAGACTAGAAAGACTATACTCGCCTGCGCTCCTTCACGCATACCACTCTTTATTTCATTTAATTAAATAATATCAACTAGTATAATCTTTACCATTAAATACTCCGTCTCTAAATATAAATAAAACACATTTTTTTATATACTTTTGTCTTCTTTTTTTTGTTACATGAGAAAAATATACATTTTTGTCTATATTAATACTACTTATTAAGAGTAAAGAAGAGAAAAATTTTAAATTCAAATTTGCGTCTATACATATTAACATTCTTGTGATTGAACTACTTACTAAATGTTTTTATTTTATTTTTAACAGAAATCATTTTCATTTTATTAAAATATATATGCATTTAATTATTTTATATATAGTTTAAAGAATTTATATTTTGCATCTCATTCTATAATATATATATATATATATATATATTTTGAATTAGTTTATTTGAGTTTATTTATTATTATAAATATTTTTGAAATTATTTAGAAGAGTTTATAAAAACAATTTTTAAATTATGCTATAGAGTTGTATGCCTCACATTTTTAAAATATTTTAAATAATTTTAATATTTAATTTATATATATTATTAATATAATTTTTTTATAGTCAATTAATTATAATAAAGAGTTAAATAATTAGTATGTTTGACTTTTGTTCCAATTATTTATAAAGTTGATTATTTGTAGATCGTTTTTTTTAACACAAATCGTGCATACCAATTTAACTCAGGTTATTTAGGTCGAATATACAAACATTTTAAAAAGAAAAATATTTTTTAAACACAAATAATTGACACTTATATATTATTCATTTTATTTAAAAGGTATTTTTTTTAAAACAAATTCAAAATCTTTTTTCAATTTTTTCAATTTTTTTATTATTAAAACATTTTTGTGCGACACATATACAAATTTATATTATTAATTACTTTTAATATTGTATTAATCACTAAAATATAAATCATTAACACTTATTTAACATATATCTTATTAATAATTAAAATACAAAATATTAATCACTGTTACAATTTAGTGGTTAAAAAGTATTATAAAGTGGTTAATATTGTGTATTTTAATAATTAATAAAATATTTAAAATAATTAATGTTACAAATTTAAATATTGTGTTATAAAAGTGAGTTTATTTATTTACAAATTTTATTTTATAAAAAAAAATAAACAGTACATGATATGCATAAAATAGTATTGGTATCTATTTCTTTATTTCAATATCACAACTATTTTAACAATATCGAGTCATTTTGTTCCTATAGAGTGGACAGGTCACATCATTGAACCGGTAAAAAACTCACATCATTGAACCAATTTTATTTTTTTACAGGAATTGCATAAAAAAATTACCAATATTAAACTGCGCATAAATAAGTCAATAATCGATACGATATGTACATGTATATTTTAACATTTCAAGTCACCGTAAGATTTCAGATATTAAAAGTACACTTTTTCGGTCACAAAAATTCAGTCTTTTAAGGACACTTCTCAAAACCTTAAAACACAATCAAATATTTTTCATTAATCAGATCAATCAGTTTTCCTAGAACTAATTTTAATTTAATTGTGAACAATAGACAGCATCATGTGTGTGCGTAGTAAGCTTGGGCCAACCACAGTGGTCTCCTATTTTTTGAAAACAGAAGTTACCATCACATGGGATGTGTTACCAAACATGGCCCAGCCATGATTTATGCAGTGCATTCCTTCGGAAAGTGTGTTTAGAGAGCCTTCAGCTTTACCAACCAACAATTATCATTATTATTTTTGACGGACAAACAATTATTATTATTACTAATTAAGATTTTCAGCTTTAAAAAATCAAGAAGTTCTTTAAAAGAAAATAATTACTAACAAATTAAAAAAAATTAGTTGCTAAATTGAAATAAAATGAAATATAAGCCTATTTTTAGAAAGAAGACACACGTCTTTCCTTATCATGATTTTTTATTACTCAATCTTCTAGCAATTTACGCTTTTCATGAAATTAGAGTACAAGTTGACTCAGATAGATTTGTGTTTAAGATACTGCTTCACTTAATACTTTTTTGCTACTTTTTAGATAGAACTTTTTTTTCTTTCTGACAATACTTTTTTATTAATAAATTTATGAGATTTTATCACGACTTGCATTCATCATATTGTACTTGTAAATTTCATCGATATATGGTGTGATAACTAAGTTCCCTCTTCAACCGTAGGTAAACAAATTATGGGTCAGATCTAAGCTTGCATCCCTTTCCCCACGTGAAAAGGATTCACAATTTTATCATCTTTTTATGGTTTAATATAAAATGGTTAGACTCACCGATATGGTAAACAAAACTAGATCGTAAGGTGATGTTAACTTATTCAACTTTATCTCTTTTTATATGTGGGATTTGGGTTTAATAACTGTATCTTATACTAGCTAACCATCATCCATGCTATATGAATCTTGTTTTGGTTGGTTAATATATATATAATTCAAATTTTTATATTAAACTGAAATTGCTATAAGAAAATATATTTAAAATTAACAATTTTGGCATCTAACAAAAATTAAAACATTATGTGTTTAAAAAAACTGAAAGTTTAACAATTAATTTGTTGAACTTAGTTTGTAAACAAATAAATTGAAAATCTAATTCTTTAATTAAATGAGTTGAACTATATATATTTTTACTGGTTTGACTCGTGAGTTCTCGATAGATAGATATATATATATATATATACAATTATCATAATTGTTGTTCATTAATCCTAAATATTATTTTAATTGTTGGTTGAATATATTTGTATTAGTTAGACTTTTATATTATGATTGTGTGTTGATTATATTTTACCGATAAATACTTACATCAAATAAATGACTAATAATTATTTGAAGAATAATAAAAATATGGAATATATAACTTTACTGAGAGATACTTACATGACAAATTTGATATACTTTTTATTTTTTAAATATATAACTTTAATATAAGATTTAAAATTGATAAAATAATAAAATTTGAAAAGTTACAGATTTGTTAACAAAAAAAAGAATAGGGCACTACTTGATTTTTTTCATGCTTGTACTCTACGTGAGTGCATTTTTCTTACTCCATACATGCATATTTGTCTTGCCAAAGTATATAACCCTACCTCCTCCTATCTCTAATATACATAAAAGTAGTGAAAAAATGAATATATTTAATTTAAATTTTAAATGAGATATATTAATTTTGTAACTTTACATTTATTTATATTTTTTTAGAGCAGCACGAAATAATATTTAGACTATTAAAAAAAAATGTTCACATAAATTAAGAGAGAGAAAATAAATATGATAGATGTGATAGAAAAGAAAAAAAGAATGAATAATGATTCGGTGTTGTGTCCAGATATAAGAGCGAAAAATTAGTAAAACTAGGCCCACATCGCTATAATTGCCAAACATAAAGATGGAGACATGAATAATAGTAAAACCGGGTAGGCCTTTCGGTTGCACATATATTAGCCCTTGGTATTAGTTAAACTTGATATTACATTTTTTAGTCTTATTTACGTGTAAGGATAAAAATATGTTTAGTTAATTTCGTAAGATCCAAGTATGACTACTAACAAAAATTTAAATTTAATTTATGGTGTGGTGTATGTTGATTTTGTTTAGATATGTGCATGTCACGTACTTATTTTTTAACTTTGAGTTTCATATAACTTATTAATTTATTTAAAAGTTTTTTTTATTTTAATATATTTAAATAAATAATCATATATATATATATATATTTAATTAGACTAACGAGTTGATAAGTCAATAAAATTAAGTTTTATTTTAATATTTAATATGATAATTTAAAAAATATAATTTTATATAACTATCATATTTTAATTTTATTTTATAATAATACATTTAAATATATATTTAATTAAAATGATTAATATATTTAAATTATTAAAATTTCAATATCTAACAAATAAATTAAAATTTAATGTAATAATAATAATAAATATTTAGGTTCGATAGGTCTAAAACATGTATTGTTAAAAATATTTGATTGAGAAGTTCATACAAGATTATTAAGCATTTTTTAAAAACATATTTTTAAAAGATAATTTTGAAACATATTAAAGGACAAATGATCTACATCAGAAAAAAAAAAAAAGTTTTCTAGCCAAAAGACTTATATTGTAAATGGTTAACTATGTAATCGTACCATCTTCCCAAAAGCTCACTAGTCATAATTTATAACAAATTGAAAGGTTAGTGTGTCAACAGAGAGCTTTTCAAAATCCATAATTTATCAATATATCTCTCATAATTTATCAGTATATCTCTTTCTATAAATGATTTAACTTTATATTAACTCGTGTGTTGTAACTTGTAAGTTGTATACGTCAAAAACAAAAACTTGTAAGTTGTAATGAAGCTATATATATATATAAAAGATGGAGTATTGTGAACTCCACACGTAAGTGTGAAAAGTAATACAGCAAGAGCTTGATTTTAACAATTATACTCACATCATATTTTGTTTGTTTTAGGTCGCATCATTTTTTTGTCGATTTTCTTTACTAAATCATGTTGTGTAGATATATTATTGTACAATAAAGTAATGACTATATAGGGAAAAAATTAATACTTTATTTATGACTATAAAGTACTATTAGGGGTGGAAATAGGTCAGACCTAACCACACTTTGAAAGGATGTCTGGTCTAGGATGAATTTTTTAGGCTTAAGCCTAGCCTACGGTCTATCATAGACTTTTTTTTGGCCTACGACCTATCACGACTTGACCTGTAACTGTAAGTCTATTTAAAAGCCTTATTTACATTAAAATATTTAAATGTTATATTTTATATATTTTTTAAATAGACTAAACTAGGCATTTATATATAAGGAAAACTAATAATATTATAATCAAATCTAATAAAATAATTACTAACAAGTTTGTAATGCAACAACCTTCCAATAAAACAAAAAACAAAATGAATTCACAATTAACAAACTCTATAAAGTCCTTCAAAAATTACAAATAAAACAAAATGAACCCCATAAACAATTACACATATCAACCAACAAAACACATTCAAATACCAATTAATGACAAAAATATGATATCAAATCTTTAAAGTGATTTGTATGTCTTGTTTATCAACCTTCAAAAATAAAAGAAAAAATACATATATGTTAGACACTGAGCTAAAAAGTAATAAATAAATAAATAAATGAGCAAATTATTAAATAAATAAATAAATCATATTCAATAATATATATATATATATATATATACATAAAGATAACAAATAAACAGTTATCTATACCTACATGATGCTCTACTCATACCGATTTACATGATTCTTCATATACCAATACTAATGTGTGTGTGTATATATATATATATATATATATATATATATATATATATATATATATATATATATATATATATATTAAATATACTAATAATATATATAAAGATAACAAAAAAATAGTATTGATTTTTATAAAATATAAAGGTAACAAATAAATTGTATTGATTTTTATAAAAAAAATATGTTGCTTACATACCTGTTTGTTGGAGTGAGTGCAATGGAAATTAGAAGAAAAAAATGGACAATGGAATAAAAAGTAAAATATATATAGGCCGGACTGTCAGGCCTAATAGGTTTTTTATAAGCCTGAGTCTGACCTATTTAAATAAATAGGCTTTAAAAACAGTCTGAGTCTAACCTTTTTATTAAACAGGTTAGGCCAAGCGGAGTCATAAATAGGCCAGATCATAGACTCCTATGGACGGCCTAGCCTATTCCCATCCCTAGATACCATACCCTCGTCTTAGATTTATTGATAAAAGAAATGGTTGTTTGGAACTTCAATATAACACATCATAAGAGACTTATATGATACATTAACATAAATAATGTTATAATATTATTGAATTAATAGAGTAATAGTTGAATAGTATAGTTTTATGAATCAGTGTGCCAATGTTCAGTGGCGAATCTTCTTGGGATTTAGGATGACAATTGTCATCCAAAGTCTCCAATATTTTTTTAAAAAATACATACTATTTTTATTTCAGTAATGTTATTGAAAGATATTTTGACACAAAATGAGATATAAATACAATAATGTGTATTGGAGTACAAATACAAAACGTAATACTCTTTATTTTACACATTACTATGTTTTTGTTATATTTTGTGTTCCAATAACATTATCCTTTTTTTAATAAGATACATTTGACTTATAATTTGATCTACAAAAATTGATCTATTTGATCCATAATATGAATCAAATTCATCAATTTTTGTTGACCACGTTATAGCTCAAATGTCTGTTATAAAAAAATATAAGGGAATTATTTATAAAAAAAATTATAAAAAAACTACTTTAATAATAAAATAAACTAAAATTTTCAACCTAAATTTCAACTATCTGAGTTGTGAATTATATTTAGAGATATAATTGTGAATTTTATACAAAAATATAAAAATCAAACTAAATGATTCTATGATACCAAAAATTAAAGCAAAACTAATTAAATTAGATTGATATTTTTTTTTATAAATTTGAGTACAAGTTGAATTAAACCAATTAATATGAAATTCATTGATTGAGATATAATTCCACGTTATTTTAAAATAAATCGCATAATACTCAAATAAAACCCTTATCTTTTATTAACACTGTCAATATTGATATCTATAAACGTTATTTTTTATTTAAATGTATTTTAATAATTACACACACACATGTATATATATATATTATTTTTGTCTTTGTAGTTAAGAAAGTTGTATTAATAATGTAAAACTTTGAATTTAATTTGTATACACCGATAATGTAAAGATATTTTCTATTATGAATTCATCATAACCGTCAGATTAATAAAACAGTTTAAATTTATAATAATTATTTTTAAAGTCACACTTATTGATAGTTGTGATGTGCTGATAGTGTAAAATTTTAGTATTTGAAAAAGAAAAAAAATATTTTTAGAAAGTAATTTTTAATTATTAAAATTGTCAACTAAAATTTGATTTGTTTGATTTATCTTATAAAAGTTAAAAGTTTGATCGAAAATATATTTTTTATATACAATATTATATTATATAATTTTATTTATCCATTGAAATTTTTAAAATTTGACTACTCCAAACATTTTCGTACAAGCTCTTCCACTACCTATTTTATAGATTTAACACCATCAAAACTAAAGTTTTACATTCAGTTTTTTTTTTAATTTGTTGTGATTTTTAATTTTAAAAATAATTTATATATAATTGTTGGAAACTAAAATGTATCAATACTATTGATTTAGTCAACCTTTTATATATAATATATAAATGTAGTATATGTTACACTTTTTTTCTTCTTCATAGTATCATAGAAGTTGTCTATATCATATTTTTATTTGACTTATTTAACATACAAAATAAAATTATTTAAATATTCATGATATTTTTAAATATAAAATTATTTTATTATTTATTTAATTTTTTTTAGTACTTGCTAAGAATACTCAATGTAATTATCATATTAACCACCACTAATAAATCAAAATTTACTTTTTATTCACAATTTATTTCTACATTTATGACACTTATATTTATTTCTTAGTTAGTAAAAATATTTTTTATTATTCCACTTAACACTCTTTAAATTTATTTTTACATTTATGACACTTATATTTATTTCTTAGTTAATAAAAATATTTTTTATTGTCCCACTTAACACTCTTTAACGTAGTAAAGAAGTCATAACTGAGGGACATAATTATTTACTTGATGTAGACATGTAGTCATTTGTGGCAAGAAAATTACTTGTTGAGAACTTTTTAGCCGAATATGCAACTACCGTTCAAGTTCATCAAACATGTAGTTTATTGGTATGGGTAAAAAACAAACCAAACCGCCATAGACCAATTATTATTAGTTCTCATTACAGACGTTAAAAAAATTCCAACTAAAAAGTCCTTTTAATTTTTTATTTTATTATTAGATTCTTTATTAAAATAATTTTTTTAAAATTTTGGTTTATTATTTCATAGGGTTTAAGGGAGGAAGTTCTAGGGGTCTATAAGGCTCCAATATTTTGTTAATTTTTTTCTTAAAAAAAAATTTATTCAAAATAAAATAAAAATTTTTTATTGGAAAAAAAATCAAAAACTTCTTATCGAGAAAAAATGAGAAATTTTTTATGAAGAAAAAATCGGAAATCTTTTATCAAAAAAAAATCGGAAATTTTTATTGAAAAAAAATTGAAAATTTTTTATCGAAAAAAAATCGGAAATTTTTTAAAGTAAAAAATCTAAGAAGTTTATAGAAAAAAAAAATATCGATGAAAAAAAAAAACTTTATTTCTCAAAAAAGAAAATCGATTCTTTTTAAAAAAAAAATGGCTTATAGGCCTTATAAGCTCACAAAATTTTAAGGGGTCTTTTAAATTATTAATTTTGTTTACCCCTCCAAAATGTGAGCTGGGGTCAATAATTAGGAGGCTTGTTAAATTGAGAGCTCTAGTTCTCATCATGATGGAGTGTATGTATTAGTCTTGTGGAATTTTGTTCACACACAAACTACTCTCACCAACCCTAATTCCTCCTCTTACACAACTCTGCCCACGAGGAGATAGAAGGAAAAAGGGTGGGTGTGTTTGGCAACAAAGAAGATTCAGGACCACTGAGCGAAGAAGGTCGCACGACCAACGATAGCGGTGATGACAACAAAATCGATTCCTTTTCTTTCATCTTCTTCCAAAAAACATTATTTATTTTGGTTTAGTTAGGGAAAAACAGTTCAACTTTTTGGTTGTATGTAGTGGAAAGATTGCTATATTTTTTGCAAGAATTGTGATCAAATTTGTAATATATTGATATCAAGCATGAAAGAGAAGAAAACATAGATAAATTTTCTATTGCTCAAATGAGAAAAATGATTATTATGATAAGTATAATGAAATTTATATATTCAAATTAAAATATCTAATTTATAATTAGAGTAACTAATATGACGTTTTTAACTTGAGATAAATAACATAAACATTATTAAAAAAAATAAAAGAAATGTAATGAGAAATGCCGAAATAAATCGTCTAAGTGATTTTAAAATACTAGAATAAATCAATTAAAATATTTATGAAAGATTTATTCTTTGTTTTAAATAAAAACAAGATATTCTAACAAAATTTTGCTTTTTCCTTTTAATCAGTCTATGCCTCTATGCCTCTATGCAAGATCTTCTTCTTTTGTTTTGTTTTTTGTTTTTTTTTTTTTTGTAATAATAAAATCTCATGCTCTCGGTTATTAGCCAAGACTTCTAAATAAGAACCTAATTATATTTTTTTAAATGAGAACAATCTTATTTTTTTTTGTTGGTAAGTGTTGAATTTAGAGTTTACAATTTCACTAAGATCTTGTTTGCATTTTTTTAACACTAATTTGGCTGGAAAAAAAAATAATTTTGCAACCAAATTTTGTTGGTATTTGACAAAACTTCAACGGATGCATTTGACTTCATCTTTTTCATACTTGACGAAAGTTGTTAATGTTGAAACAAAGTTGATATCAAAAATTGAAGAAGTCTGAGTTTTGAAATGATTTTGTTGGCAAACATGTTCTTAATGCACATTGTTTAATGAGTTTTTATTTTTTATTTTTTATTATCATCATTGTGATGAGATAATTCCAACTTATAATTTGAGAGAGAAATCCAAAAAAATAAAAAGAAAGAACTAGTTTTGAATGAAGAAAAGAGAGGAAAATGATTGAATTGATAAATCATTAAATGAGAAAGAAAATGTAAATCAATTAAATTTTTATAAAAAAATTTCTTTAAATTTTTTAGAAAGAAAATAGGTGATACCGTGATAGAATTTGCAGAATATTGATATTAAATATAAAAGAGAGAATTTGCAGAATATTGATATTAAATATAAAAGAGAGAAAAACATAGGGGTAGGAATAAGTGAGACAAGACTGGGATTTGAAAGACCTGAGTCTGGTCTACGATTAATTTTTTATGCATACGTCTGACATTCGGCCTATCATAGTCTTTTTTCTTCTAGCATGTCCTTTTAAAAGTTTGGTCTGGTTTGGAAGCCTATTTAAAAGCATTATTCATATTGCATGATACTTTTCATATATTAATATCATTGTACATATTTATATATATTAAACAAAAAATAACTTTTCTGAACAAATTAATTTTTAAAAAAAATCTGAAACAAATATCATTTAAACCTTAAAAAATAATTTTTAGTTTCAAAGAATATATTTTTTCTCTAAAATAAACACATTCATTACTAACTCTCAAACAAATATGGAACGACTAATAAGTGATTGATTAATTAAACTACTATTGAATATGAAACGACTATCAAATATAGAATCGTTATCAAATATGGAATGACTACCGAATATGGAAGACTACCG
The DNA here is from genome assembly GCA_037974835.1 of Cicer judaicum. Classification (NCBI taxonomy): domain Eukaryota; kingdom Viridiplantae; phylum Streptophyta; class Magnoliopsida; order Fabales; family Fabaceae; genus Cicer; species Cicer judaicum. Next base: position 2,702,165 of record JBBPBS010001064.1, on the reverse strand, counting down.
AGTGATTGTCTAATTGATAGAATTTAAAATAAGAAATTAATAATATCATTAATTTAATAATAAAAATAACATTAATAAATAATATATATATATATATATATATATATATATATCGGTATGTTAACTTAATAGTCTTTTTTATAAACATGAGTCTGATTTATTTAAATAAATAAATTTTAAAAGTAGTCTTAGGTCATAAGCCCATGTCGACAATCTAGCATATTCCCGTTTATGTCGACAATCTAGCATATTCCCGTTTCTATTAATAACTAATATATAATTATCTCGTAACTAATTTTTATAGAGGAAGATAAAGGAGCAAGAGTTATGCCATTGGAAAGTAGGGAGAAAAGAAAACAGTGGTAAGAGATATTTGATTTTTTGTTTATTTTTCACTCTCTAGGAACAATTACTCAAACCAAACTAACCGGTATTTTAAACGATTAGAAAATATTCATTTTTTAACAGTTTCTTAATTAATCAGTATATTGTCTGGTTAGTTTAGTCACAAAATTTTCATATTCCTCGATAATACTGACTATTAATTTGATGAATCAATTGTCTATATCAGTTACACTGATGAGTTTACTTACCATTTTGATGGTTTCCCCTCCCTGATTATGTGGTGTAGTTTTGAAGGATAAATTGGATAACAATCTTTTACTCTTAATGTTATTACTAATAGTTTTCAAGGATAAATTGGATAATAATCTTGTACTCTTAATGCTATTATTAATAGTATTTTCATTGAATTTTTGACTGGGGATACATTGTTGTTTATGAAATAGTAAATATAATTTGTTTATCATGGTACTTTTGCCATTTAAATATAATATTAATATATATCATATTTTTACTTACAATCGAATAAATAAAATAATTTAATTATTTATAATTTCTTTTTAAAAATTGAATTTTTTATTTAATAGAGACAATAAATAGCTTTAAATATTAAATTTAATTTTTTTTAGTATTTTTAGTTAATTTGTGATATTTAAAATATAATAAATTAATTTAAAAAAAAAACTAATATATAATTGTTTACGGTGATAATTTGATTAGTTATTATACTATGTGTATTAAATACATGACAAAATAAAATATTATTTTATTGATTATCATGCATGTTTCAAATACAAAATATGATAATATTTATTATTTTAATATTTTATTCATTTTTATTTAACTTTATATACTATAGTGTCTGTATCCTATCATACAAATTTTTTATATGTTAGACAATAAAAAAGTATGTTCAAATTTGATGGGTTGATATTCTCTCTTTCATTATCTTTTTTTAGCTGTGGATAGAGTCTATCCATATACTTGAATAAAGTTAGGAATTATTCAGATGCCAATCAATATATTGCCCCCCCTGTTTCTCATTGATAGGTGTTTGAACTGGTTTTCGTTAGTGACTGAAACAAATTTTCGGTCATGGAAAAAGATAGATGATATGAAGATGTAACTGCCACTGCCATCACCACAAGCTTTTATGAGTTGGCAAATATTAATAATTGTGAATATGAAAGCATGTTTTAAGTCTTTTATTAATGGATGACGTAAGTTAAATTTTCAATGTTTATCCTTTGCCAATATTTATTAAGGAAATTGTGTCAAAAAAATTTATTTATCAAAGCAATTAAATTTAAGATAATATGTTCTAATTAAATCACAATTTAACTGATAAATATTGATATTGTTCTAACTCGACATCTCATGTATGAATTTTTAATAGTAATTTAATTATTTCATTTTATCTATAAATAAATAAATAATAATAATAATAATAATATATCATTTTGCCACATTTTGGATTCTTGGTAATTGAATGTAAGATAATTTATAATTTAAATTAATGATAATTAATATATATGATTTATGATTAAATAAGGTTTTAGACCTTATAAAATTTTATTTCTTTTTAGTTTATTTATAAATTTCATAACTTTTTAGTTCAT
>JBBPBS010001064.1:2682676-2700011 GCA_037974835.1 Cicer judaicum | reverse complement strand
GTCTATACCATTTCTGTAATAATTTTGAATTTCAATACAAAATAATATATTCTAAAGTTTACAATTTTAATTTTTTTGTTGAAATATTTGATTTTAGAATGATAAAAATTATTTGAGTTTTAGAATAGATCTTTATTACAAATTATTTTCAAGTCATAAAATTGATTTAATACATAATTTTATGATAATAAAAGTCTATTTAAATCTTGAACTTTTTTAGGTTCTTATAGATTTCCTACTTTCTTCTATTAGAAATAATCATACTCGATACACCTCAAATATTAAATGTAGATATTTTACTCGACGGAAATCAAAATTTGAATTCTTCAATATGTATAGAGATGCGACCATATTGTATTTGATTTTTATATCAAATGATTAATTATTATTTAATAAATAAAAAATATTAATTAAAATTAAAAAAAAATTATGATAATCAAATTAAACAAAATTCATTTAATAAAAAAATTACATCCAAATTAACAACTCCATCCAATTTTAGAAAGGGTTATTAATAAAATAAAATTAAGTTATTAATTTATCTGCAATAAATCGCTAAGTAGAAGAAAATTGTTAAAATAATATCGTATATTATTATTATTTTTTATTAAATTAAATATTAATCATTGTTATAAAAATAAATACATAAGGAATGCAAGAAACAAAAATACTTCAGGTGGTCGCACAGGGTCTTTCGACCTGATAAAAAAAGAGGATATTTGACCTGAATAATTTAATATATAAATTTTAATGTAGTATATCATTAAATTTTTTTAATGAAAATATAATATAAAAATAAAATGTTTTTAAGTTTTAATTTGTTTCTTATCTCTATATCTGTTGTAGAAATATTGTGGGTATAATGGCTCACAAGTTATTATATCCTACTAATGACAATAATTGATATTTATTAATTGTTTTTATAATTTTTGTTTAATTTATTTATTATTATTATTATTATTATTATTATTATTATTATTCAATTTGTGTGGTAAAAAATCTAAGCGGAGTTTATTTTGGACGAAGATAGTAATTTGCGAAAATTGCGCTTAATATTTAAGCTATTTATTTTAGAAAAAACATTGGTCTATAGCTTTTTATTTAAGTTGGATTCCATTAAAGATGGAGATAACAAACAAATATTTTAATCAAGAGGACCAATATGAATACGGGTCTATCATATTAAATTTTAGAAGCATTTTATTTTATGTTTTTTTATCTTTACAACTCTTTGGTAAATTACATCCGTGGTCCTTTAACTTAATTTCAGATAACATTTTAGTCTTTTATTTTTTTTTCTTTCTAAGTTGATCCTTTATTTTAATTTTAAGTGACAATTTGATATTTTATGTTTTAAAATTTCAACAATGTTATCCTTTTTTTTACAAAAAATAATAAAATTCATTATCATCTTCAATAAAATACAAATTTAATCAAATTCATATCTTAAATGTTGAAATAAACTCATATTTTCATTCTTTATTTAATATTATTGGAGATGAAAATATGAGTGTATTTGAATATTTGAGTTATGAATTTAATAAAATTTGCGTTATATTGAAGATGATTATTAATTTAATGGGTTTTGGTTGAAAATTTTGATAATTTTTTTGAATTTTTGTACAAAAAAGGATAACATTGTCGAAATTTTAAAACATAAAATATGAAATTGTCACTTAAAATTAAAATAAATGATCAATTTGGGAAAAAAAATAAGATAAATGACTAAAACGTTACCTGAAATTAAGTTAAGGGACCACATATATAATTTAGCTTATATATATATATATAATTTAAAAATATAGAGGTGTAGTGACACCTGCCCGCTCTTAAGAAGATCTGCCACTGAATGCATGCAGATAACAAATATTTTAATCAAGAGGACCAATATGTATACGGGTCTATCATATTAAATTTTAGAAGCATTTTATCTTTTTTTTGTTATCTTTACAACTCTTTGGTAAAGATTTCTAGGTGAAAAACACATGTAGTGATTCATACTCTCATAAGAGTGACTACGTTTATTGCTATTGTTCAAAATGGTGATGAAATTGCGACATATATTTGGAATTTGATAATTAATGAATTTGATTTGTGTTGGTTTTGTCCAAAATATTTTTTAAGGTGATTTGATAGTCTAAGTTATGATAGAGATAAACACAATAAAAGAGAATAACAAAAATATAATTAATTTTTATATAAATAAGATGATATAATTATTGTTAAAAATTTATATAATTAAATAATTTTAAATTTAAATTTAAAATATAATATTTAATTTAATAATATTAATATTTATCGACCAAATTAAAATTTAAAGACAAAATATTATTATATTATCTATAAAATATATAAGATAAGGTGTTATTATTTTGTTTTTTTAATGAGAATGTTATTATATATTTTGTTTAATATACCCTTGATAACAAACTGTAGAATATATTATTTCATCATAAATTTTCTTGAAATTGAAGTTTTTTTTAGCATTTTTATATTTTTGAAATAAAATAGACTAATCAACCTACCCAATGGCATATTGAGGGGTGGCACCATGTGGCTATGGTCACCGCGAACTTCTTAATTTATTAATAATTATACGCATGTATGCCTTTGGCCCCCTAAATTCACAGTCTCTCCTTTTAAGTAAAGCCTCGTAGTCACATGATCATTGAATTAACACTAAAAGAGAGTTACAAAGGTCAGAAACTATGACACACATAAGTCTGGAAGTTTGATACAATACTTAATCCTAATTTGATAAATGTATTTAATGAAAAAGCTAAAAGCATAAAGTTCTCACATAAAAATAGTTGTTAAATAAGTTTTTATGAGAAAGTTTATGGGGACCATATTTTTTATAAAACAATACGTTACTAGTTTCTAAAAGAAAGTTTCATTAATCATATGGGTTCGAACATGGAGTGTGGGGCACAATGAATCCATCTTCTTTCATAAAACTAGCTTTTACAATAAAAAATTAAATTCAAATATTAGATATAGAAAAGGACACTCCACATGAAAAAAAGTCGGCTTAGTTTGACAATAATACGAAGCAAGATCCATGCAAAGGATAATCAGCTACATTTTTTTATTTCTAATATTTGTTATGCCACCTGAATTGAGTAGGTATGTGCTTCAAGAAATTTCCGAACTAGCAATATTTTGACATTGGTAAATTAAATATTTTGTTTTAGATTAAAACTCAAGAGTTATATTCAGCGCCTAATCTTCTTCGGAACAGATGTCACGACCCTTCTTATATTTTAATATTTTTTTTATAAATATATATATATATATATATAAAGATAAATGTGATAAATTATTAAAATATCTTTAAATTATGTGATATAACAACCACTGTATATATATAAACTATGTGAAATATAAACTAACAACCTCTGCATATTAGCAACTCAATTATTGACTATTAACAAGCTTTTTTATACTAATCATTGATATATGATATAGTGTGATACTATTTTTTAATTGTGAATTGTTTTAATTAATATGTGTATTTTTTTAGGAGTGACACGATCTTTAAACATAAAAAAATTGATACATTTTTTTTAAGTAGAAATTTTGACAAAGATGAAAATTATAAAATATATATATTTTATTTGATTGAATTGTGTGAATTGTGAAAATTGTGTGATTTGAAAATTGAAATTCCAATTTTTTTTCCAATCTATTATGTATGAATTGTGTGATATTATAAAACAAACTATATAACTTTTAAAAATTTCAATTATAATATTTAAATTTTAATTATAATATTTCAGTTAATATTTTTCGCTTCTCGACTCTTACAAATATTTTGTACAAGGTTATATCACTAAAAATAAAAGTTTTCATGCATACGAGATAGAAGAAAAATACACTATATATTAGTACAAGACACTTTTGGGCCGTTCCATCCTTTCCGTCTTTGGACTTTGTTCATTTAATGCGGCAGCAATTTGGTGAAAAATTTTATTATATACTTATAATTCTATAATTTTTTTAAAATACTAATTATATTTTTAATTTTTTTCATTATTTTATTAATTTAATTTTTTTTATTATTTCATCTGTTTCGAAACTAGAACAAAATTTACGATACACACTTTATTTTCTTCAAGTTTTCCAATACAAAAGGTTGTTCCTGAAAAACTTTTAAAAAAATTTCCGATATAAAAGTGAAAAATCGTACTAGTGGAAAACTTCACTCAAAAAATTTCTAGTACATAAGGTGTTTTCAATAAACTTTCTCGAAAAGATTTTCGGTACACACCATTTTTTAAAATTTTATTTTTTTTATAAATGTTAACATATATGTATAAATTGCTAATATTATTAGATAAAACATATCTCAATACTACAAATATTTTTTGACACCGATCAAGTATGAATAATTATAATTAATATTAATATTATAAAAATATATTATTGTCTTAGCGAAAACATTTCTTAAACTTTTTCGATACAAAATATCTTTATGGAAAACTTGAGACAAGTGCTATGTACATGTTTTTTTTTTTTAACACATCATAAATAATAATTAACCTACCATAAACATTTTGAAATAATGAATACACAATTCAATAATTAATATACCATACATAATTAATATACTATTAATACACCATAATAATTAATATATCATAATTAATAATTAATACATCATAAATTATAGCTTTCTACGAGATGATGTAGACCAATCATTTTCATAATAGGATCCATAGGATTAAGATTAAAATTCACATAATCTTTATATCAACTGAAAAAAAAAATTAAAATCAAAAAAGTTAAATAAATATTAATATAATAAAAAAAATATTTTAAAAGATATTTTAAAAAAAAAATCAAACAACTACTAAAAAATATGTGGATGAAGCTGGTAGTGGAAATTTTTCAGAAAAGTTAAAATAAATTTTTTGATATTCGAAAAACTTCAAAAAGATTTTTAGAGTGGAAGTTGTGTATCAGAAAAATTAAAAGAAGTTTTTCATAATTTTTTTTTTACCTTCGTTTATATTCCAAAAATGTTGAAATGAAGAAAAAAAAATAATAACTTTTTATATATATAATAGTATATTAGTAATTTCGGTTACTTGGGGTACATGGATAAAGGAGGGAATACAGGGTAAACTTTTATTCATCATCCCTTGTGCGTTTGTTTCGTCGTCTGCAAATATAAACTAAAATTTAATATGTATTCTACATTATCGAAAGTTTAGTGGAAGTGTATATATGAAGTGATATGGAGATATATTATATTTGGAGATATATTTGACCAAAAAATATTAGATTTGAGAAATCGGCTGCCAAAAACTTTAGTGGAAGTGTATATATGAAGTGATATGGAGATATATAATTTAATTTAGATTAAATAAATTTTTGGTCTTTATAAATATATCATATTTTATTTTTAATTTATTTTTAATTTTTTTTAAATAAGACTTTCTCAAATATTTTACAGTCAATAATATTGATTATTGTTTTTAAATTAATTTGTGTGTATTGTGTGAATTTTTGAATATTTTTTAATTATATATCTAAAATATTATAATAATCTCTCACATAAATATTTAATTTTTATTAACAAATGATGAATTATATATTTTTTTTAAGTTTTTAGCATTTAAAAATTTATATTTTATTTATCTTTGGTAAAAAAATTATAAATTTTTGTAGATTTTTTTTTTATAATGTTATAAATGTGTGTTTAGAAATTGAATGATACATATGAGTTAAGATAAAAACAAAGATCAAAATTGTTGATCGAAAATATTCGTGGGACTATTATTTGTAGACAAATATAAAAATACTACAATGAAATATAGATTTAATTATAATTTTGGTTTTCATATTTTAGTTGAATCACGAAAATAATCTTCCATTTTATTTATCTCTAGTTTTGGTCTTCCAAATATAATTTGGGTCCAAAACTTAAAGAAGTGTCATTTTTTGCGCTTATTTTAGTCACACCATGTCTCAAGGTCTCGGGCTGCAACAATTGTACCTGAAATCTATGATCATAAATAGTGTGGTGTGGCTAAAAAAAAAATTACACTTTATCAATTTTTGGACTAAAATTTTATTTGGGGACCAAATTAACTGTGGATAAATATAACGGGAGGACTACTTTCGTGATTAAACTATAATAAGAAAATCAAAATTACAATTAAGCATAAAATATAATATATTTTATAGAGAGACTGAAAAATATATTTAACTCTTCAATTTTTACAGGAATGGGTTATATATTTTGTTTTTCAAACTTTTTTTAAGGCGATGTAAAGTCTTGTATCCCCCTCCCCCAAATTAATCATATACCCCTATTAAAAAAAAAGGTTAGAAATGTCCAAAATAAAAAAAAATAAAAAAGTTGTCTTATACTCCTATAATTTGTATTTTCCGGAAAAATGAATCTTGTTGAAAAATTTTTTTTACCATAAATTTAACGAGAAATCAAATTTCTGATAGCCAAATTCAATATTGAAAGTTACATTTTTAAAATTTCTGGAAATTCAATAGTGTTGACCTCACTTCATTTATTGTGGTTTGTTTAATGACTCAAAATGTTGAGCATTACTCCTTCGTTGTTGCATTACTTATTTGATGTTCTACAATTTAGGAATTTGACGGCATAATGTTCTAATGTGAAGAAGAGAGAAGATGAATATAATACAAGTTTTGGGATAAAAATATAAGAGACTGAGGAAGTATGTGAATAGAATTGCATAAGTTTTTTTTTTTTTACATTAAAATAAGAATACAATTCAAAATTGTCAAAAACAAAAAATGATTTTGCAAATAAAATCATAAGATCTAGATTAATAATATAAAACAGAAAAATATTTATAAATGTGATAAAAATTACATTTTAACAAATGATGAATTACATTTTTTTTTTAAAGTTTTTAGCAGTTAAAAATTGATATTTAATTTATTTTTTGTCAAAAAATTCTAAATTTTAACAGAAAATTGTTTTATAATATTATAAATATGTTTTTAAAAATTAAATATTATATATGATTTAACATAAAAACAAAGATCAAGATTATTGATTGAAAATATTTGATCGACCATTGTTTGAAAAAAAATTTTAAAACACTACAAATAAAATATTAATAGAGAATACAAAAATATTTTTAACTCCTTAATTTTTACCGAAAGGTGTATGTTGTTTGTCAAAACTTTTTAAGAGGGTGTAGAGTCTAGTAATTAGGGGGTCGACATCTGAGTTTTTGGATTTTAATATTCCGTCCAAACTCTTTTACTGTCAAAAAAACAATGTACTATGATGAGGGATATACTAATACTATATTGTTTATCATTTATGTTGTATGTAAAATATGTTTTCGTTACATTCGCTTCTTTTTTTTATTTTTTATTCTTTATGTAAAATTTGTTTAGACTTGATAGTATTAAAATTAATTTTGAATTTTTATTTTTGTTAAGATGATAAAAATGTGAATAATTATCAGAAAAAAAGAAAAAGAAAACTTTTGAATAGTTAAGAAAATAAAGATATAAACAAGCCAAATTGAAACTTAACAAATTTTTTAACGATAGTTAAACATTTACTTAGACTCGTTTAAATAAAAGAGTAAAAATTCGTTTATTAAAGTTTTCTTTATAGTCACTATATTAAAAAATTTATATTTTAAGATTTTTTAATTAGTTACCATTTTTGAAAAAAAATCTGAATTTAGAAATAATTTAAAATCTACTTCAGATGATAAAGTCTTTTGAGTAAATTTGTACTTAAAGTATTCTAGTTTCTGCCTTTATCTCCTACAATTTCAATTCACAAAAAATTTCAATTCAAAATTTTCAAAATTTCCATTGTGAATTTCTTCTTTCACCTCATGTCAACTTAAAAGTTTCCAATTTTGTAGAGACAAGAGCTTTCTGACCTTTAATTACTTTCTCAGTTGTAATATGTGTTTTTCTTTGTCACTCCAACTTCTCTAAATCACTAAACCACTTTATGATTCAATTACCGGTAAGACAAGTTAAAGAGCGATATTAATATGCAATCCTTACTATTGTATAATAATGAAACAAAATTCAGGTCACCAACAAATATTGATGCAACCAGAGCCGTTTTAATATTTTTGGAAGTCCTATTTGAATTTAAAAATTGGATTTTTAAAATTACAAAACTTTAACATCAAAATTCAAATATTTGATGGTGGATGTTGGAGTCTAGTAAATTGTAGTAATTGTTTAAAACTCAGTGAAAAATTCTTAGAGCGTTCAATGTATAAAATTAAGAATATCAATATCATTTTTCAAAAGTTTGAAGATATTTAAAAAAATTAAATTAAATTGCTCCCTAATTGGAGACCCTATGTCAATGTTCTTATTGAATAGATTGATGGACATTTAAATGCAGGTAACACAAATTCTATAAGGTTGTAACTCTATTGATGATATGATGACTTTGCTTTTATTAAAAGAATTTGAAAATTTTGTTATTAAATAGTGTAATTATTTCTATAAATGTTAGCTGAACCTTGAGTCATATCCTAAGCCTAAAGCCATCAACACTCATTTCACTTGAGTTAAATTTCACCTCTTACAAAAATAGATTCAATGGTGTATATAATTCAACGATTTTTCAAATGGTGTATATAATCAAATGATTTTTATTAATGATATAAAATTAATTTTAAGTTTGCTCTTTTATTTTTGATTAAATTGATCTTATAATTTTGTTTAAATTTAATTGTAGTTTTAGTCATTCTATTTTTACCGATTCACAAAATTAGTCGATTTTTTTAAAAGCCGACAGTTTTGGTCATTTTCTATGAGTTTTTAACCATTAAATGATAACATGAGATATTTTAAATAATGTGACATATGATATAATAATGTAAAATAATTAACACCCATAAAATTAGAATAAAACGCCGTAAAAATTTAACTTTTAACTTCAGAATTTTTTCATTTTTTTAATTTAATTAATATTATAGAAATGATAAATGCATCTATATGATTTTATATCATAGAATTATATATCACGTCATTGAAAATATATAAAATCATTAATTTTTAATTCAAAAATATGAGAAATTGACTAAAATTGTTGACTTTTAAAATATAAAATTTAATTCCATGAATCCATAATATTAGAGAAAGTAAAGCTGTAATCAAGTCTTTTATTTAAGACAAATAGATTTAAATAAATTAAGAAATTGATGGAATAGTGATCATCCGTGTTGTTGAATGAATCTGGTCCAGTCTATTACTTTTTTTTGTGTGCATTGGATGATTTGAATTGATATTTCATAGAATGTATTAATAGGAGACTTGGATATAAATGAATTGAATTATCATATTTTAGTCCTTGAAATAGTGAGGGATTCTTATTTTAGTCTTTGTGAAAACAACAATAGATTTTACTTCAATAATGTTAACTTTTTCACTTTTAGTTTTTTTTCAACTTTGTAAGTTGACTTGACATGACGTGAATAATTTATTTTAAGCAAGTAGGATAATTTTTTTTTCTATAACTTGAATAAAATTTTAATTTATGACTTCTTTTGATTCAATGTGGATTTTAATAAATATTCATTTTTTGACACGATAAATATTTAACACAAAAATAAAAAAAGCTTAAATCATAAATTTAAAATTAAATAAAAAAATATTTAGTGCATTTTTTTTGGCTATTGATATGGAGAATTATATTTTCGTTCTTTCACTTTCATTGTCAATCACCTTTTATATCGTTAGCTCACTAATCACTATCATTTGTTCACCTCGGTTCATTCATTGTCGTTGATTCAATGACTCAAAACGTTGAACATTATTTATTCGTTGGTCTGCGATTTAAGAATTTGACGGCAAAATCTTCTAATGTGAAGAAGAGGGAATTTGACCACTTTTCTTTTTTACACTAACGTAAATCTCATCTAATTCTTCACTTTATAATTATATATTCATTTTAATTTATTTAATTTCCATCAGTTATATCCTTAAGTTTTTAAGGGTAGCAAAAGAAAAACATCATTAGTTATATCTTAGTTTTCTAAATAAAGTTAAATTTTGAGATAAAAATAAAATGTTTAAAGAATCGGAGATAAGAGACGGAGGAAGCATGCGAGTAGAATCACATAAGGTTTTTTTTTTTATACTAAATCAAGAAGAATGTAATTCAAAGTTGTCAAAAACAAAAAGAATATTTCAGCAAAAAAAATCATTAAGATCTAAGTTAATAATATATACAGAAAAATGGTTAAAAATGTGACAAAACTTACAAATTTAATAAAATGGATATATTTAGAATATTCATGCATATGAAGATGCAAAATTTATACTAAATTCATATGAAGATGCAAAAATAATGTCGCATTAAGATAATAAAATATAAGAAAACACAAACAATTAAATATATAAATATAACTTATTTAAATAAAAGAAAATGAAAAAACAATTTATAGACATAATTTCGGATAAAAAAATTAACTTTAGACCTCTTTTCTTAAATGAAGAAAAGAACAGAGCACGTAAGAAGAGACCAAGGAGGCGGCAACCAAATAGATTAAAATCACATAAGTTATATGAAGATAAAGATGAATATGGGGCTATGTTTTATTTAGCATTGCCAATGAATTTTTTAATATATAAAATTATTTTATTACTAATTTAATTTTTTTATTATATTTTGTTGATTTTTAGAATTTAAAAATAGATTTTTTTTTTATATCTCCCTATTTTGATTGAGACGAGACTTTAGTCACCCAAGTTTCATATTTGAGATTTCAATCCTTCTATTTAGCAATTAGGAGGGAATAGTATTTTAGAAGAAAATCTTGCATAAATAAATGAAATGAAGAAGATTTATGTTTCCCACGTTTCTTGACAAATGAAAACACTATCGAAAGATCGAAAAGAATGATGGATTCACATCTCTTGATAGATGAATCAATAGTTTTATTACACGAATTTATAGGAACAAAATTAAATGGGAGAAAATAAAGCGTGTACACCAAGATTCATAAATGGAACAAAGTAGTAAATGTTAAAAGTCAATAAATATTAAATCAATCAATGACTTTGGTGAAGATGTTTAGCCTAACTATTTTGAGATTTTTCAATCGAATTAAGTCTTACAAATAAATATATTTGATGTATTATTAAAATAAACATTATATCTTTTTCCACTCAGTAACTTAAAAAAAAATGAAGGAACATTTTAGATAATATTTTAAATATTTCACTAATAATTGTTCCTCTTAGGTTGACAAGTTTAGATGAAAATCGATATCCACATATATGATATATATTATTTGTAAATAACATAAATACCCTTGTAAATTAATTATATTCATTTTAAAGTTTTAATTAATTTTCATACTTTTATGATTTTGAATGTTAATTTATTAAATTATATAAAAAGGCAAAATTATCTTTCATACTCTTTTTTAAATCTTTTTTAAAATTTTATTTAAAAATTTGAATTTTCTTTCATACTCTTTGAAGTTAAATATATTGTTCTTATAAAATACTTTTCTTAACATCAAAACTCTAAATATAAAACCAACTTGATTTCAATGGTACACACATCATCATGATATCTTAAAACATATATCATATTTACAAAAAAAAGTTACCCTAAAATAATTACATATATTTTTATCCAAATTAACTAATAATACTTTAGTTTAAATGCATTTTTGTGTCTCTTTATTTTAACTAAAACATGGTTTTAGTCATCATGTTTTTAAATTTGGAATTTTGGTTTCACGATTTTGCAAATTTCGAGATTTGTCGCCCCAATCTAATTTTGGACTTATTTTTTTATGATGTGTCTTATTCATTAATAATGTCTAATTACATTTTTTTTATAACAAAAAATTAGGGTGAGCTAATGTTGCTCAGGACAAGGTAGAAATGATACTTGAACTCACATAACACTTACTAAATAATTTATATTTGTCTCTCTTCTAAACATGAGGATCTATTCTCTAAACACGAAAATATTAAAAGGGTATGTAAAAAGTAGAAGTCGACCAGAATGTTGTATTGCTGCACGGTACATTGTTGAAGAAGCTGCTGAATTTTGTACTGAATATCTGTCCAATGTTGAATCCATAGGGCTTCCTATGTCTCGTCATTTGGGAAGAATATCAAGATAAGGGATAATTGGAAGGAGACTACTGACTATATCAAGGACAGAATGAGAGCAAGCACAATTGTATGTTCCACACAATGATGATGAGGTTTAACCGTATGTTACAATACACATGGATCTGTTATCTCATTTGAACATGAATAGGAATCAAAATTGGATAACTCGACAGCACAATCAAAAGTTTTATAACATGGTTAAAAAATCACATAAAGTCAAAGTTTGATATAGACCCCGAATCAATTTCATAGAGATTGAGGTGGCTATAAAATGGTCTGAGTTTACATGTCTTTTCTTACACTGGTTATGTTAGTAACGACTACACACTTTATACCAAAGAACAAGATGATCAGACCACTATGCAAAATAGCGGAGTCACTCTCTTAGTTGAAGCGATGCATGTCTCAAGTGCAAAACACAAAAACTCAATATATGCAAATCTATCATATTTTGGGGTTATCGAGCGCATATGGGAGTTAGACTACACAATGTTTCATATTCCCATATTTGGTTGCAAGTGGGTCGATAATAATAATGGCCTTCGGATTGATGAGTCAGGGTTCTTGCTTGTCGATTTTAATAGGGTGAGATACAAAGACGAGCCTTTTATTTCAGTGTCGCAAGTTCAACAAGTGTTTTATGTCACTGATCCTGCTGATGATAAATGGTATATTGTCCTATCGACCAATAAAATAAGTGATGATAACAATAATGATGAAGATGTTGGTAATGATCTTTTATTTTCAACATCACAACAACCACATGAAATTGATTCAACTGATGATGATTTATATCTTAGAGATGATCATGATGAGGGAATTTGGATTAATTCATCGTTTCGTATTGTAAATGGACAAACAAATGTAAATCCCACTAGAAAAAGAAGAAGGACATCTTAATGTACATGTTTAATTGTCTTATATAAGCCATGTAATCTGAACTGAGTTAATGTAAATTTAATTGTTTAAACATGTTTAATTGTTTTATATAAGCAGCCATGTATTTAATTTTCTGATTAATTTATTTTCTGCATATATTTAGCTCGATTTGAGTGTTTTATACTTAGTTCATGTAATTTAATATAAACTAGTAATTTACATGAACTGAATATAAATTTGTAATTTACATGAACTGAATTGAAAAAGAGCCTTAAATATAAAAATAAAACACGGAGGCCTTTTACAACGCTTATTTGAAAAAGCGCTATAAAAGACCCTTTTAAAAATAAAAGAAGGAGACCTTTTAGAGCGCTTATTTAAAAAAATATTCATATAACATAAGAAAACAAGGAGGTCTTTTACAACGCTTTTTTTAAATAAGCGCTGTAAAAGAGCCTTTTTAAAATATTTTTTAAAAGCATGTGTTGCAAGACAAAGAATAATGGAAATGATAGAGTTCTAAAGATAGATTCTAAAAACATGGAAGGAGAGATTTTAGAGAAAATGTTAACATAAGTTGAAATTAAGAATTTATTCATAAGTGGAGAAATATATTTTTTTATGATCTAATTTCATTATAATATTGTCACAAGAATATGATACTAATGTTAGTGCTATAATTAAAATGCTAGGAAGGCAAGTAACATGCATTTAATAGAATTAGTAAAAATAAATTATATTTTATTGTATATTTCAATGATATTAATTAATTAAAATAAATTAAAATTTTAAATTTAATTTATTGGTGTTAATAATTTAGAATTACAATTAGTAGGGAGATAAAATAAATTCAATGTAAAAATTATAATAAGTTTTATTGACTGACAATATCGTAGAAATATATTTATTTTATATTTTCCTAGATTTTAGTGACAGAGAACTTCGTAGGAATAGATTGATTCTATATTTATATTTTTCTAGGTTTTAGTGACAGACAATATCATAGAAATAGATTAATTCTTTTTTTATATTTTTTTAGGTTATAGTGACAGACAATACCATAGGAATACCAATTATTTATTTATATTTATTTAGTTTTTTAGTGACAATCATTATTGTAAGTAGAAATAAAAAACAAGTGGTCACAATTAAATAAAGATAGAAAGGAAGGATGGAAATTAATGATGCTTTTTCTTATTCTACCCTTAAAAACTTAAAGATATAATTGATGGCAATCAAATAAATTTAAAAGAAAATATAATTAGAAAGTGAAGAAATTAGAAGGGGTTTACGCTTTTGTAAAAAAGAAAAGAGGTTTATGTATTATATCCATTTTCCCTCTTCATCACTTTAGAACATTGTGCCGTCAAATTCCTAAATCATAGAGCAACCAATAAATAATGCAACAACGAATGAGTAATGCTGAAATTTTTGAGTAATTGAATGAACGACAATTAATGATCCAAGGTGAACAACGAGACATTCATATAAAAGTTTTATTGACCGACAATTTCGAAGGAGTATATTAATTCTATTTTATATTTTTTTAGGTTTTAGTGACAGACAACATTGTAGAAATAGATTAATTATTTATTTATATTTTTTTTTAGTTTTTGTGAAAGACAACATCGTAGGAATATATGATTTCTTTATTTATATTTTTTTAGGTTTTAGTGACAGACAATATCAAAAATAGATTAATTCTTTTTTATATTTTCTAAGTTTTAGTAACAGACAATATCACAGAAATAGATTAATTCTTTTTTTATATCTTTTAGGTTATAGTGACAGACAATACCGTAGGAATACCAATTATTTTTTTATACTTATCTAGTTTTTTAGTGACAATCATTATTGTAAGTATCTAAAAAATTTGACCATAATCAATTTGAAGAATTCACAAACTCAGTCTACATAAAATAGGAATATAATCAATCTAAAAAATTTACAAACTCAATCGGAACAAGATACAATTCAGAATTAAACAAGGTATAAACTCAAGGCCAAATTTAACCACAAATAGATACTCAAGACCGAAGAAGAAAAACATCAAAAAACATAAATAAAAAAAATAAAAAAAAAAGTAATTTTATAGTCTAATGAGAGAAACACTTTTTTAAATTAAAAAAATGTTGAATTAGAAAATATTGTATACATAAATTATTTATTGATTTTCATTAGTGTTAATTTCTATTCTTCTAAAATATCAATTTTATAGAAGTGATTGTTTAATATGCCCCCTAAATGTTAAGTGACTTTCAGTAAAATAAATAAATGATTTCTAAATAGTAATGCTTAAATTCATGCACAATCTTCCTAGTTACACAAATTACTTTTAATGTTGATTATTTATTGATTTTCATCGGTGTTTGTTTTAATATAATTCAATCATAAAAGTAGATAATAACTTAATATGAACCCTAAATATAAAATCTAAGTTAAGTGTAGAATAAAACCATAATCTTAAATGATTTCTAAATTGTAATGCTTGATTCCATGTGCAATCTACCTAATATTACGTACGTAAATTTTAATGTTTTAAAAATTGAATGGGAAGAAAGAAGTTATAAACTATAAAGTATTCGATCAAATGTATTAGGTGTCATTTTTATGTTATGAACTTTTCATTTATGAGTATTAGTGTAATTTTCATTGTTATAAAATATTTACTCATGTACAATTTTGGCGATTTAAGATATTCATTCATGGGTGTTATACTTATACTTTAATATAATAATTATTTATATCTTTATAATATATTTATAAAGAAATACAACAAAAATATTCAAACACAATTTATACTCATTCCAATAATTTTAAATTTTTTTAAATTTTGTTAGTAAAATAATATTTTTTCTTATATTTTTTATTAAATTAAATAATAATTGAATTCATACGCACTATCAACTTAAAAAACTTAACAATGGCTCAAATTTATGTTGATTTTGAGAACTTCACATTAGCCTGGCCCAGAAACTAAAATACATTTATTTTGGGATGAATGTAGTAATTTTCAAAAATAACACTAACATTTCAGGTCAAATAATTTGATGGTCAAAATAAGACACGATAAACAAAAATTAATGTTAAATTTATTAACAAAAAAGAGTATCTTAAATCTTTAATTTGATGTGATCCATTGCTATATAAATATAAGATGGATGCAACATGCATGTAAGTTTAAATTGGATGAATTTCAAGAAGAGATTTTCACGTATGAATTAGATAATTGAAAAGGATATGTATGTAAGCTATGTCAAGTACGGGTGAATATTCATTCAAAAATATATTCATACATAAATTCTATATATATATATATATATATATATATATATATATTTTAGGTTTATTTATAGTTATAATTTTTTATAATCAAATCAACTAAATCATAATATAAATGTGATAATTAATCATCATTTAACTATACCAACTATTATTGTAACAATTAATGTTTCAAATATCTAGAAATAAATAAACTGATTAATGAAATTGATGAATGTAAGAAGGATGAAACATGCACGTAAGCTTAAATAGGAAGAATTTAAAGGAGAGATTATTATGTATAAATTAGATCAATAAAAAGGATATGTAAGTGACCCATGCCAATTACTGGGGAATATTCACTCAAATATATGTTCATATGTAAATTCTTTGTATTTTTATTGGATTTAATTATAGTTATGATTTTTTATAATCAAATCAACTAAATCATGATAAGTGTGATAACTAATCATTGTTAAACTATACCAATTATCGTTGTAACAATTAATGTTTATAGAATAATCTTTTCAAATACATTGAAATAAATAAAATAATTAATGAATGTAAGAATGATGCAACATGCATGTAAGCTTAAATAAGAAGAATTTAAAGAAGATATTGTCATGCATGAATTAGATTTTTAAAAAGGATAGGTAAGTGACCCAGGTCAAGTACGGGTGAATATTCACTCAAAAATATATTGATACTTAAATTTATATATTTTTATTAGGTTTAATTACAGTTTTGTTTTTTTTTTATTTTTATATATTCACGAAATTGATTTTTTTTAATTTAAAAGTCGACAATTTTATTTATACAATTTTTTAACTAAAAAACTATACATATTCTCTTAACAGTGTTTTCTATTAAAATAGATTGTACTATTACATAGGATTTGAATTAATAATTTTATTAATAGTTGAATTTGTTTTTAAATTAAATTCTTAACGTAAATGCTTATATTTGGTCAATATTTTTCTATAATACATGTACATTGACATTTTTACTTAAGGAAGTTGTGTCAAAAAATAAAAATCATAACCAAGACATTTAATTTATAATATCCAATTTT
>JBBPBS010001064.1:2655410-2673091 GCA_037974835.1 Cicer judaicum | reverse complement strand
AGGTCTAGACCCGAGCCTGTAGGTCTAGACCCGAGCCTGCAGGTATGGACCCGAGCCTGTAGGTCTGGACCCGAGCCTGCAGGTATGGACCCGAGCCTGCAGGTATGGACCCGAGCCTGCAGGTCTGGAACTGAGCCTGCAGGTCTGGACCCAAGCCTACAAGTATGAACCCGAGCCTGCTGGTTTGGACTCGAGCCTGTTGGTCTAGACTCGAGCCTGTTGGTCTGGACCCGAGCCTGCTGCTCTGGTGTCGAGCCTGCAGGTCTGGACCCGAGCCTGCTGGTCGGGACCCAAGCCTGCAGGTCGGGACCCGAGCCTGCTAGTCAGGACCCGAGCCTACTGCTCTGGACTCGAGCCTGCTAGGCTGGACCCGAGCCTGCTGCTCTAGAGCCTGCTTTGGATTCGATCCTGCTCTAAAATTGACATCTCATTTTGCCTCCCTTTTTTTGCTAACTTGTGATAATTGAAATTCTAACCATATGATCGGGATTGCAACCCTATATTAAAATCACATCGTCAATTTGTACAAAACTCATATAGAGACAATCCACTGCACAAATCTATGAGCAATAAACAGCAGTCAAATTGTATTCAAAGGCTTAGTTAAAACCAGAGTTTGTCTTTTGAACATTGTGATTTTATCTTAGGGATCTTCTGAGGATAGAAAATTTTTGCACAGTCAATTTGTATATAAATATTATGTATACAATTCAATAGTAGTACATCAATTAGAATCAAGAAGTAGGGTAGCCGAACCAGGAAACACTATTTATCGTTAACACCACCAGGGGAATGACAGGTTAAGTGTAAACTGCTGTTGGGAGAGGAAGACTCTCAAATACCTATAAATTGAATATGTAAATTTCATTCTTGTTTTCCTTTTATTTGTGAAACAAAGGTCTCACTATTTTCATATTTTGTTTTCTAGTTGTGTTCATTGTATTCATCGATATAAGAACCATTACTCAATGATATTTTTAATTCTTTACTATCTATTCTAACATAGACACGAGGCAAGATTTCTCAAGCAGACTAGTGACTTGACTTAAAGATTAGTAACAAGACCGTGTCATGTAACTGGTCTCAAAATCTGTGTTTTGGACAAAACTACTCAAAGGTACTAGTGCCAATGTTTGGACACAATTTTATTGTCCTTGCTATAATGTATCTAGTTAAGTATGTTTATATTTATATCTAGGTCTCTAGGGTTATATTATGAAATGAACCCCATATCATTTAACTACTACGTGTGCACAATAACGAACTCTTAATTCATTAATGTCGTCCCAGATCCCTCAACAACCATGATAATTGTGAATGTCATAATTCAAAAAGCCAAGTAACTAAAAGATGTTGCCATTAGTTAATGTGGAAAAGGATACTGCAAAGAGAAATAATTATACCAAACAGATCTCTATTTTATAGAAAGAAGGTTCTCTACATGCACTAAAAAAGATAAAATGATACATACAGAAATTAAAATTGAACTATTGCACAGTTTATCAATATGAGTCGTGAGAGATACCAAATATAAGTTATCAAATAGCATACATATAGAATTTATTCACACCTCAAACTTAGATATATTTCTTCTGGTTCCTCCTTCAAATGCAAGCATTGGTAGAAATGCTAAACCCGGTCCTTTTATATCCACAAGAAAGTTTTGCACAAATATAAAATGAAATTTTAAATAAAATAGAATAAACCTCAAAGCTAAGAAAAAAAAATTCAATTACTTTCAAGGAAATAGAAAGTACAAGAGTTGAACGGAACCAAGAAATTCACTAATTTTGTAATTTGTAGTAAATTTTTATTTACATGTTATTCGTTAAGATACATTATAGCATAATTTGATCCATGTAGCCGACCCCACCCAGCGGGATAAAGCTTGGTTGTTGTTATATGTTGAGATACAACCGCCCTAAATTACCATCATGTGCTTTGTGTTGGTGTAGGAAAAAACTATATTTTGAAGAAGGCCAATATCACCATGCAATGGCTAATTCACTTTTTTTGGCCACCATTAAGGACTTAACAAAGTAGATAAATACTGATCTAGAACTATAAGCCTTGGGCACTCCTCTAGGGCAATGTACTCATTTGACTCGGGTTTCAGAAACTTCGAGGAAAAGAGATCTCGATATTGTATGGTTATGTGAGAAAAGGTACAAAATGTTTTACTGATGGTATTTTGATCATAGAACACCAAAATAAAATAACCCTATTTTATCCTGGAATAAGTCAATCCAACCTAGGATAAATCCCTAAATAAAAATATCCCAAATGGAACCCCTAATTTCTAAATTGAAATCCTAAAACTACGCCCAATTGATACCATTACCATAAACTTTATATAGTTAATAGAAACTAACAAGTTATAAAACCTAAAAAAATTGCATTTAGCAAGAAAGTAGAGCAGACCTAAAGAACTTCAATGAACATAAACACTAAACAAAAATATAAAGTGTCTTACATCTCATCTGGATTCAACAACTATTCCAAGAACCGAATCCTCTGCATGAGGCAATACTTTACAAAACAACATAATCAGAATAAGGAAGGAAAGAAGATAGCATTTCTCTGAGCCTAGAGAAAAATAATTACAAGCCTCTTCCAGAATGCAAATTACAATTCATCTTAAAAAGCAAGAAATTAAGTCTCATATACTAATACGTACAGAGTGTGCTAAGGAGTAAAAATTTAAAAGCAAAATAGCGCACACATCACTAACCTAATTTCATGGTTACTTACCACCTCATTCAATAAGATTAGAAAAACATTGAAACCAAACATTGTAAAAGGTTCAACACAAATTACATGACAGGTATTGTCTCCAAATTTAAAAGACAACCAAATTTTGACACTAACAGATGACATTACAATGAAAAATGAAAGCATTGATTTTGGGATATTATTTCCACCAACTTCCACTTGAGCCCTCTTGTTGTAGGTCGGAAACATATTAGTCCATTCTATTAAAATATCTCAGGAATACATATAACAGAAACACATGCTTGATTGTAAGGCATATATTATAGATATTTGGCAGTAAATTCAAATAACAAATAAACATGTTATAAAACCATAATGGAATTGAACCAGTAACTTTGAAAAATCAACATTGTCACGTCAATCAAAGAAATCCTTTACACTACTATACTCACCCTCTTTTGAGAGCTTTCAACCCAGAATTTATTAGGCTTGGGAACCTAAGCTTGCCAGCCTTCATTACAGAAATCACATCATCATCCTAAAAAAAATGTATACAAATGCGAATCTATTACTAATATACTGGAAAAAATGAGATAAATGCAAGAAAATCCTTTACTATTTCCTTCTTGCTTAGAAGATGCCAAATATTGAGATGAATAAAGAAATAAGAGATTTAGAGAAAGACACCTTAGGTTCACACAAAATTGAAATTTGAAGTTCCATACAGTACATAATGAAATTAAAAAATCTAAACATCATAATTTCAGTAAGTTGAAATTTTAGAGTAAATGAAATGATGAGTTTCCACTCACTTTATGCCTAAGTAAAAGAAGAAAAATCACTTAATAATTTCTAAGTGAAATATGTTTACTTAATTACTTAAGCTAGACAACCCCCACAAAGAATAGAAGTTATCATAGCTAGCTCCACAAAGTTTGTTGTTTTAGAGGTGGAAAGTGAATTAACGAAAAACAAACAAGTTTTCACATCCCAAGTCTAAAAATCTATTAATAGTGAAGAAGAAGAAATTCAAATAAAAAAGTCTAGTGCAATCATAAGATTACAAATTTCAAGCAGCATAGCTCGGAGGGAAATTATCAATTGATTGTTATCTAGCATGACTGTCGGGGTCCGGTGTCAAACTAAACATGGCATCAAATAAATAAAAGGCATTGATAAAAATGAGTGTTGTGTGTGCTTCTAATATATATTGCACTAGTGTTGAACAGAAAAAAGAGTGAGACACTTGACTAGTGCAATCATAAGTTTTTAAATTTCAAACAACATATCTCATAGGGGAATTATCAATTGATTTTTATCTAGCATATGTGGTCCTTAGTGTTCAACTAAACATGATATCAAATAAAGAAAAGGCACTGATAAAAATGAGTGTTTGTGTGCTTCCAATATAATATGATGCACTAATGTTGAACTGAAAAAAGAGTGAGACACTTGACTTATGATCTATTTGGATTGGCTTTTTTTGAACTTATTTACTGGCATAAACATTTATGAGACTATTTGGCTGAGCTTATGTAAACAGCTTATGGCATATCCATAAGCTTTTTTCAGGTTATTCCCTTAAGCTCTCCAGGATAGCTTATGAAAACAGTTTAACTATTTTTATCTTTTGTTATAGAAATAACTTATGCATAAACACTTATATGATCATTGTTTATATTATAAACATTCAATTAAGTTATTTATCCAAACAGGGCCTAAGCATAGTAATGAATGAGTGTTGTAATTTTGTGAAAGTGGAGAGGTACCTGACATAAACTGCCTCCAAGCTTAATGGTCTGGTTTGTCATGGTAGACAGGTCAAGAACCGCATCTCCCGGATACTATAAAACCATACATTATTATGTTATTAACATAATGAAAAAAATTATGCAAAATAGTTGTACACGTTAACAAATAGCAGCAAGCACTCACCACTAATTGATCTAGTAAGTTTGTGGAGGATTTAGTTTACATTTGAGAAAGAAATAAGAAAAGGATGCAAAATCCTTGCTGACAGAATCATAAATTTCATTATATATAAATCTTTCGCAAGACTCCTCATTGCCACCGCTTTGGTCCTTATCCCCTTCATCAGTGAGTGGGAAAATATAAAGGTAACGCCTCCATTTAGCAGAGAAGTTCGAATGAAAGGCAAGTGATACCTACAATATTCACATTTATTATTGTTATCGCATTTATAAATGTAAGACAAGTAAACCATTTTTTCTTTTACTTTGTATTTATGGCAACTGATAATTGTTTCAACATTAGCTTCACATTGCATATATTATTTAAAAGGATATTACCTCATGTACAAATATGACCCTTAATTTTCCTGGTGCCCCATCATTTATTGCATCTTCAATATCTCTTGGGTTAATATAAGTGTCTGTGCATAATGAACCATATATTAGGGGGAAAGGTTTGATCAACTCCCACACAGGGCAAAAAGAGAATCCACTCGTCCATAAATCCAAAAAAAACTAGTTCTGTAATTTATATTTTTCAAGGTATACAAACAATGACAAATATATCCCTACTACATGATTCGAGCTATTTCCAACAAGATTATAATTTGCATTGCATCAAAGATTACAATGAGATGGTTGGAGATAATCTCTCTACTAGATAAATTTATGGTTGACTTATTTGCAACTATATATGAACAAAATATCAATATTAAACATCATTTAAACTATTTTTTTTACAAATTTTTTCATAATTCTTTACTGAATCAAATTACTCTTTTCTTAATAACTAGATACACTTTGTGACTTTTTCTTTTTATTATTATTTTGACAAATCGTGACTTTCAATATTTACCGATTGAAATCTGTAAGAACATAAACAACTACTGATTGTCTCTAAAAAGAAAAAAGGAAAAAGAAAAGAGAAGGGAAGGAAAAGAAAAATGGTAAACTAGTGTGGTGAGCATGTTAGTGACACATTCAAAGGAATGAAAAATGCAAATATGATTGCTTCATTCCTTCACTTCTAATATTTTATTAGTGTTTGCTGATTTATTTCCAAAATAAAGCTTTTTCGTTCAATGTGTTCTAGATGACATTGAAAATTGGGTGATAAACATCACCCCTACAATGAATTACGTTTCAAAAACATTTTTAGTTTTTGTTTAGATTGAAAGATGTACTGGTATGATAGTACAATGAATAAAACATATGAATTGTGTGCTAATGGAGCAAGGTTGAGAAGTCAAAAAGTCCTTTTTCTTTCTCAAACCACACAAGATGGCAAGATAAAATTAGGCCAAACCACGTGGAGGGCAAATCAAACAATAATATACCTAGTTATATTTACAGATTTTATCTCAAAATTGTATCCTTAAAGTACATCAAAACTACCAACTGCAAAGTAATGCACCTCCCCTTTTTTGGCATCCTCAGCTGAAAGATTGCATAAGAAAACCACGAGAAAGAATCACTTGTAATTGGACTTCAAATATTTTTACGTTGTTGAAACGGTGGAATTCCGCGTTGCCCCAATCAAAGTGCCAACTCTCTCACCTTTAATGGCTTTCTCTATGTTACCTGGTTTGTTTAGATTGAAGACAACAACTGTTCCACAAGGGAAAGACAGGGACAGTTTATCAGGACAATAAATCTAATAACTACCAAACTACCAATGAGTTACATTTCAATAAATAAAAAATACAACAAATAAAGGCTCATATAAATGTTTGTTGGCTTGACTTACCTGGAATATTATTTTCCTGGCATAAAGTTATGGCAGTCATGTCCATCACTGACAGATCTTTTGAAGTTACCTCCTGATAGGTT
Organism: Cicer judaicum; assembly: GCA_037974835.1. Classification (NCBI taxonomy): domain Eukaryota; kingdom Viridiplantae; phylum Streptophyta; class Magnoliopsida; order Fabales; family Fabaceae; genus Cicer; species Cicer judaicum. Next base: position 2,666,579 of record JBBPBS010001064.1, on the reverse strand, counting down.
AGTGTGTCAAGAAGGCATGCTTGAGGATTACGCTTTGGGTCATCTTCATACACTCCATCAACATTTGTAGCTTTGAGTACAACCTCTGCATTAACTGAGTAAATGATGGAACAAAAGTAAGTAAACAGCAATAAATTTCCCTTTGTAATACAGAATTAATTAATAAACTTGGTAAAAATATATAAACTAATGGAATTGGATTTGCAATTTACAAATTGAGATTCGGAAATATACATCCTTTATCAAGATGTGATAATGAAAACAATATGAACTAAGCCATCACTGATAACAGATAGAATCGTAGCAACAAAAAACTAACTCACTTTCTGCACATCTAAGTGTTGCGGCGGTGTCTGTAGTAAAGAATGGATTTCCAAGTCCTGCAGCAAAAATGACAACCCTTCCCTTTTCCAAATGCCTCATAGCCCTTCTGCGTATATATGGTTCTGCAACCTCTGAACCCTGGTTGGAATGCCAATGCTCTCCATTGTTGCTTGAAGAAATATAGCATTCATGACGGTTGCCAACATCCTAGAGGATAAATCAAACACAATTACTACAAAAGCAGGAGCGCAGGAAATACTATTAATATGGAATTACAAATTTTGAGGAGTGATAGGATATTTGGATATGAAATGTAATATAGTGCACTGGATAAAATTCAGACAGAGAGATGAAGGGAATCAATCACCCAATATAATCAGCAGATGAGCGTTCAAGACCACTACATCCCACCGTGGTGGCTCCACGGAAGATATTTCCCCCACCAACAACTAGTGCAACCTGAAACATCAACCTAATCATTTCAAACCAGTATAAAGCATTGAATAGTTTCAAGACAAATGGTCTATCATGTAAATATAATAAAACTCCCCCAAGAATAGGTAAATGCAGAACTTCCTCAAAAGATTATATTGCACAGCACATCACAATAATAATTCCCCAAAACTACAACAAATTTCACATATTCAAATAAATATTACCTCATGTACAGATATGACCCTTAATTTTCCTGGCGCCCCATATTTATTGCATCTTCAATATCCTTGGGTTAATATCCTTCTTCCAAGTGTCTGTGCATAATGAACAATATATTAGGGGGGAAAGGTTTGATCAACTCCCACATAGGGCAAAAAGAGAATGCACTCGTCCATAAATCCAAAAAAACTAGTTCTGTAATTTATATTTTTCAAGGTATACAAACAATGACAAATATAGCCCTACTACATAATTGGAGCTATTTCCTACAAGATTGTAATTTGCATTGCATCAAAGGTTACAATGAGATGGTTGGAGATAATCTCTCTACTAGAAGAAATGTAGAGTTTCCTGGGTGAACTATAAAAATAAAACCTCGTAATTATTATATTTTTTCTTGCAAAAACATTATAATCAAGATTCTTTAAAAAATAATCATTTGCAAGTCACGATTTCAAATAAGAGAACAAAATCAATATCAAATAAGAGAAAAAATCAAGACAATTTTTGAAAAAAAATCCCTTCTCCTCCTTCTGAAAATAGAACGATGTTTGAAAAAAATCAACAAAATAGAAGAACAATAATTCAACGAAACAACACACCAAAACACAATCAAAAGAAAACTAAAATGTTCAAAATAAGAACCAAAACATCCATTGAAAAAACATAAAAGAAGAATAAATAAGAGAAAAAAGATGATAAGGATGAATAGAAAAGAACCAGAACTAAAAAGAAGGAAGGACGGTGTCGGCCGAGTTGCCGGAAAACGGTGCTGGAAGGTGGAAGGACGGTGATCTTGGATGATGGCGATGGCAGAATGGTTTTGGAGTTTATCACATTTGGCAATCAAGAACTAGAAAAAAAGGTCAAGAAGGGAGTAATATGGCGGATGAATAAGTTAGAACAGAACAAGAAGCAAATATGGCGTTTCTTGCAAAGGAGTCACATGGAGAGGACAAGCTGAACACAAAATCCGAATTGGCGGAGAGCAAAAGAAGTTGTAGACAGAATTAGAGTTTGAAATAAGTTTCAAACTAGGTTAAATTAAGGAAATAAATAAATAAAAGAGGGATATATAGTTTTCAATTTTAATTTCCACACCTCCTCAAATTACTTCCCACACCCCCTCAATTTTTTTTAGACCCAATATACTCTTCCCTCTTTATTCAATTAAACAACATTTCTAACTTCATCACCTGCATCTTCATTAACCTTACACATTTATCTCCTTCATTTTCAATCATCTACATTCTTCAATCTCTTCAATCATTTTCAACCCTAAATCCAATTTAATGTTCAATCAAGTAAGCAATCTTCAATCATCTTGAACACCATCTTCAACACCTTCAACACCATCTTGAATCACTTCATGCATCTTCAATCAATCAAGTGAGCAATTTTTGTTTTTCATTTTTGGGTTAACTCTGCATTTTGGAATTCTGGGTTTAACTGTCAGCATTTTTAAATGAATGGTTACTTTTGAATGAAGATGTTTTATGGGTGATGTTTTATGGGTTTCCTGGGTGTGATGGTATTTTTAGGTGATGAACGTGAACTCAGATCACGTACAATGATGGTGTTCAGCTACGTGAACTGAAATCAAATACGTGAACTCAGATCACGTATATTGACGTGAACTCAGTTCACGTAGGTTGAAGGTGTTGTCATGTTGATGGACTTGCATAAATGTTATATTGTTATGTTGTTTTGATAATGATTATGATTTGTTTATGCAAAAATGGTGTGGACAATGTTTACTAATAGATTCGGTCGTGTTATACTCGACGAATGGCTTGAAGTCGTCGTATTAGACCAACCGTTTTTGCATGGGCTCAACGTGCTCATCTTGAATTGCGTGAACAACGAAGATTACGGAAGCAACAAGCAGAACAGGGGCAAGTAGAACAGGGGCAAGCATAACAGGCCCAAGCGGATGAGGCCCAACCTGAAGAGGTCCATGCGAATGAGGCCCAACCTGAAGCAGATGACGAATATTCTGGTGGTCCGGTTGATAGGTCTGTCTTAAGGACGTATGTGGATCATGTTGCGACACGGCAATGGGACGACGTGGTAAATATCTAAATCAAATTAAATATTTAATTTTGATTAATGTGTTTGAACTTATATTTGTTTGGTTAATTTATTTTAGGATCGCAGAGAGTTAATGGTTTTTAGCAATGGAAAAAAATTAAAAGAAGTTGTCATTGAAAATCAAGAGGTTGAGAAACTTGTTAAAAGTTTCAATTTATATACATTACTAAAATGTACCTACGAGATAATCGACAAAGGTCTAATTTCTGCCTTTATCGAGAGAAATAATGATAGAAAAAATATGTGTATTTATAAAATGACATAAATATTTTCAAGAAAAAATTAGATATAAAAAAAAAAATAAAAATAAATGTCTTCGTCATATTTGAAAGAAGAAAGAGAAGAGTATTAAAAACTAAAGTCCGATTAAAAACAATAAAATTTTACCGTTATTAAATAATTGTTATTGTTAGACCCTTAATAATATTTCACATATCATTATTTACTAACTAATTAAAATATTTTACAATCTCAATAAAAATTAATCTCAAACAATAACTAGATGACGAATGGAATACTAGACTATCATTAACATCCAAACACCTACAAATGGATGAAGTAACAAAAGCATATAGTCCAATGATAACACATTTTCATTTATTTTAATAAAAATAAATAAATAATATCATCAATAATTCACACAATTGCCAAGTATTAGTTCCAACTTCAACACATTCAAAAACGTATGCACTAACTTATCAACAAATTTAAAGATATTGTTTATTTGCGCTTAACTGTAATAGGAATCTTTACAATGTGTATTCCATTTGTCCATTGCAAATCCCCAAATTGGTATTTCCTCCTTGGTGTCACATTTGTCGCTTGCACAATAACTTGAAATGTCTTCTTTTCACCAATTTTTTTGAAACTCAAATAATTTGGTACAACAACCATTTTATACCCAAGCAATTGGGCTTTTGCAAAATATATACTTGGTGGCCCAACATTGGTGACTATCATATTAACGACATTTAAATCAAGATTTGATAATGTGATTGAAGGGTAGTTTAAGTCTTCTATGCTATGAGACCATGAACATTTTTTCACAAACTTCTCAATAAATCTATCCTATACCAGAATCTTTTTTACAAATTTTTCGGTAGTATATATTTTTAAACTTATGCACTAAATTTTTTTTAAAATTTTCTGGTAGAAATCTTTTATATCAAAAAACTTTAAATTTTTTTTTTACCATTAACCTTAATTTTAGTTGATAAAATAATAAAAAAAAATTAAAGATATATTTAATATTTTTAAAATTTATGGAGTATAAATACAGATGTAGGATATAGTGTAAATTTTCAAAAAAACTCATACATTCATACGAGTTGTGTATCACGGTTAATTCTATTAAAGTAGATATTATAATATTATTATATTTTAAAAATTTATCATAAAATTTTTAATGAAACCATTCAAATATAATTTTTTTTTTATTTTACTCTTTTAAAGAAAATATTCATACAAGTATACTTTATTTTTATAAAAATATTGTATTAATATATGTGGATACAAAGTAAGATATTAAGGTTTTCATAAATAAAAATTGAGTTATAAATTTGGAAGGAAATTTTTTTTTTATATATATATATAAAATTTTAATATTTTGTTTTTAGTCTATACAAAATATTTTGTATCCTTTTAGTCTTTAAATATTTTCTATTTTAATTTTTTGTCAACTTTTTTAAGTCAAACTCATGTGATTCCTTTAATTTTTTGAATAGTTCATTTTTAAACATATCTAGACCATCATAAAAATCTCGTAGTATAAAATATTAAAAAAATTTACGGAAAGATGAATGAAATATGAACGGTTAAATCAAAAAAGCTTAAAACTTTATATGTAATTCATCCTCGTTAAAAAACTATATTCTTTCTTAGGAATATATTTATAAAGTTCTGTTAAAAATCAGTCAATTCAAGGATACAATTGGTTTGACTTACAAAAAAGACAAACTGAAAATAAAATTTATTTTCAAACTAAAAAGTTAAAAAAAAAAAATTATGATAAAATCTAAAAACAAAAAAGTTGAAATTTTATGGGAACAAAAAATTTATGTAACTATTTTGACTAATATAAATTAAATTTGAACATCTAAAATTATATATACTTGGTTGATAGTTTAATTTTTTTTTTTACACTAATAATACATCAAAATTAACTAAAAAGTCCAAATCTTAAATAACTTCTAAATTTAATGTGTAAATTAATGATCAATCAACCAAATATAAAACTAACAAAAAAACAAATAAGAGATTGATTTTTGAACATAGTGTAAATCTTTTTAAGTTAGATATGGTTAATGTTAAATATTTTTAATAATATAATAGTCATGATTGATTGATATTGTAAAAAAAATATCTATATTATTGTGATAGTTAAAGGTCATCATGGAGGTCAGAAGTGGTCGGAAGTCATAGAATGGAGGGAGTTAGTGTGGTGGTAAAAAATAATTGTGATGTCGCGTTGTGTTAAAAAAATAGGATTATAAAATTTATTTTCGTGATTTTGAGATTTGATTAAAAACTACTTTAAAATTAAGTTGGATGATTCATTTCTTTTAACCAAGTCTATTTTCTTTTTCAAATTTTAAATTTAACCTTTAAAAAGAAAACAATGGGAATTGGGTTTAGAAAAATAGACTAGACTCCTATAATATTGTGAATACATGTTAGAATATTTCTACTTGATGAGATATTCTTATTTAATATATATATTTGATACACTTTAAATATAATTATTTTTAGTAGATGAAACTTTTGAGAGAGAAAACAAACTATCTTAAAAACAAGTAACTTGTTCTTTTTATCTAGATAAACAAAATAACTATAGATGAGTGATTTCAAACTAAAAAATAACTCCAAATCACCCATTATTGAATTTGAAAGAAGAAAGAGAAAAATACTAAAGACTAAAGTCGAATTAAAAACAATAAAAATTTAATTTATATACATAATAAATATAAAAAATTTACATTGTCAAATATCTGTAATCGTTGTATTGTTAATAATATTTGACTTTTATAAAAATTATTTATAAAATAACTCACATAATTAATCATACTTTACTAACTGAGTAAAATATTTTACACTCTCAATAAAAATTAAACTCAAACAATAAATAGAAGACGGAGGCAGTATTAGACTATCATTAACACCCAAACAACTACAAAATCGATGAAGTAACAAAAGCATATAGTCTAATGATAACACATTTGAATTTTTTTATTAAAGAAATAATAAATAATATCATACAAAACTCACAATTCTCAAGTATTAGTTTCAACCTCAACACATCCAAAAACATTTGTTGACTACGAGGTGCATCCAAATTGTAACACCTAAACAACAAATTTTAAAGATATTGTTTATTTGCGCTTGACTGTAATAGGACTCCTTACAATGTGTATTCCATTTGTCCATTGCAAATCCCCAAATTGGTATTTCCTCCTTGGTGTCACATTTGTTGCTTGCACAATAACTTGGAATGTCTTCTTTTCACCAATTTTTTTGAAACTCAAAGAGTTTGGTATAACAACAATTTTATATCCAGGCAACTGGGCTTTTACAAAATATATACTTGGTGGCCCAACATTGGTGACTGTACGTGTCACATTAACGACATTTAAATCAAGATTTGGTAATGTGATTGAAGGGTAGTTTAAGTCTTCTATGCTATGAGATCCTGAACATTTAAATGTCATATTGAAATTAAGTGATGAAATGAGTTGTTGGTTGTATCCAGAAGCACATAAGAAGTTCAAGTAATCAACAATGGTTAGATCATAGACAAGTCCGGGGTCTATTGCATTGTTGGGTTGAACATGTCCTGAACCATAAGCAAATGGATTTGCTAGTTTTTTATCAAATGCATCACGTATAGGGTTGTTTGTGTTATCTCTTGTGCTTGCTGCAAGGCCACATATTTCCATAAATTAGTAATCGTTTTAAAATTTGACATATCTACAATAAGATTGAATTATCTACAATCAACACCTTTTGACTTAGGCATGGCAATGGGGTAGGGCGAGGCGGGGGCGGCTTTCGCCTCCTCCACACCCACACCCGATTAATCGGGAAAAATCCGCACCCGCCCCCGTTACATAGTGGGTGTAGAATTTAGGCATTCATCCCCGTCTGCAACGGGTCTCGGGTTTCCCCGTTCGCACCCGCACCCACTTTATATATATAAAATTATTAATTTAAAAATCATATTTATTATAATAAAATAATAATTATTAAATAATAATAAAATAAAAAATTATTTTATATAGAGATAAAATTATAATTTTTAATATTTAAAAAATATTAAATATGTATATGTATATAAAATTTAAAAATTACAATAATAGTACTTGTGGGGCGGGTTCGGGTGCGGGGGCGGGGTGGATATCACCACCCCCAAACCCACCTCCGCCCCCGAATTTTAATGTTAGGAAAAATCCGCACCCGCACCCAATTAAAGCAGGTTTCCCCGTCCAAATCAAGCGGATTTGGGTGGGTACCCGCGGGTGCGGATTTTATTGTCATCCCTATTTTGACTATAATACAATCAGATACATCTAAACACTTCAATTATAATCAAAAGATTTATATTTTAAGTTCAGATTTTAAATTTTAAATTAGTAAAAATCTGATTTTAAAGTATGGATCGTTCAATTATAAAGGACGGTTCAAATATATTAACTGCAATACGGTCAATTGCAACAAATTCAAATTCATGTAGGACGTGCTTCTATATATAGTTTGTATGAGTGATAAGAGAGACAATACCAGTCGTCATGATAGCTGATTTAATAGCTGCTGGACTCCAATTAGGATGAAGTGTTTTGATAAGTCCAGCAATCCCAGCAACATGAGGACAAGACATAGAAGTTCCTTGCATTACATTGAATGGAAAACGTCGACGAGTGTCTGTTAGTAAATTAGATGCACTTGCAAACAATGAATAGGCAGCAAGTATGTTTACACCAGGCGCAGTTACATCAGGCTAGAAAAACAAAATCAATTAATCTAATTGAAAAATAAATTGTGTTATACACATCTACTTTATCGTACAATTGCAACACTTGATTTATATAAAAATGTGGTAAATTTAATTGAGTAGATAGTTAATTTTGATTAAATAAAAAATTATAATCAATCATGTAGTTGAATTAATCTCATATTTTGATCATGATTTAAATTTTACTCAATTGAATTAACCACATTTTTACACATAACCAGAAATCACACATGTGCCCAACAAAATGAGTGTCCATGTATATTATTAATTGAAAAATGTGTAACACCTTGAGTATTGATGGCTGAACTTTATTTGGTCCTCTAGATGAGAATGAAGCCATAATTGGAGCTGGCTTTCTTCCATAGAAAGTTTTTGCTTGTGACAACCTTATTATAGTACCTGAGTTTATTGAATCCCTGCAAAATAAAAGCATATACAAAATGTATAAAATGGTGGTCTTCAATTCATTTGTTACATGCAATTTAATAATGTCACAATTTCATATATTACGTAGCAGTAATGTCTAAACTACGAGGTTTTGTTCTCGGATGATTCGGTCGATAGTTGACTGTAGACAAAACATGAGGTTCAGAAAGAAGTGTTCTCCCATTAACTTGAGGTTGATTTTCCAAAATCACTCCTTTTGCACCTGCTGATAAAGCTTCTTGACCCTCACTCACTGATTTTACTTTCCCTTCTCGAACACATGACACTATTTTGCCATTCACTTTTGCAGGATCAAGTGTTCTTGCTCTACAAAACCGACTGCAACAATATACGAAAGTATATAAAATTACAACCATTTAATAATTGCATTTGGGTCCATCTTATTTTTCCAAATTCATAATTTTGGCATTTTATTTTTTACTTCTTTGATTGCACTTTAATGTCTTAAACTCTCGGATTTTGAAACTTTTTCAAAATTGACGGTTTTAAGAAACCTAAAGTTTCAAATTTTCACAATTTTAGGAGATCAAAATAAGGAAAATATAAAAGAAAAAGCAACACCAAATTTGGGATTTGAAAAAAATAAAATAATAATAAAAACTTAATTGTAATTTTAATCTCTATTTTTATGAATTTACAAAACAATTTCCCCTATATTAAAATCTGAAAATTTTAGAAATATTTTAAATATAATATATTTTAAATAATGTAATATATGATACGATGATGTAAAATAATAAACATTCACATAATTGAAATAAAACAATATAAAAACTTAATTTTTAACTTCAAAAAATTTTCATTCTTGTAATTTAATTAATGATATATGATTATTTAATATATCTATATGGTTCTATATTATGAAATTGAATATCACACAATTTAAAATATATCAAATGGTTATTTTTTAGTTAAAAAATTTGAAACAGATCAAAATTGTCTTCATTTAAAATAAAAATTTCTTAAATTAATAAAAATAGAAAAATTAATATTACAATTAAACTTAATAAATTGAAGTCTTTAATGAATATACACATTATTTTAAAGCAAAGTTTTTAAAATGAATTTGAATTCTCCGTCATGTAGCAAAGACACTTGGATTTAGTGAAAGAAAATTGATCTGTTTAGAGTTACCGTTCTCACAAGTGCCATCCGACTAAGTAAAGATCTACAAACTTTTAGAATTTAAACTTACGCATCACGAGTTGTGGCATTGGCAAATTTAGCATCAGTAGATTCCACTACAGTAAAAGACTGATTAGGTGGCAAGTTTACAAAAAGACTGGCTCCCTATTAATAAAAAATATGAACACAATTAATTCAAAACCTATAATAATAATAATAATAATAATAATAATAATAATAATAATAATAATAATAATAATAATAATAATAACATTTCAATAATAACAATAATAATATATAATATTAAATTAACAACAACAAACATAATTTGCTGCATAAATAAAAAACAATGGTTAAGGATAGTACCGTGATTGTTTCGTTACCAATGGTTATATTACTGCTAAAATCTCTGTCTAATGTACTAGCAGCAACAGTGAATACCCAAGGAGCAACATTAGAAACACTACCAGATGTTGGTCCTTCATTACCAGCAGAAGCAACTAGTAAAATATTTCTAGAAAGTGCATGAAATGCACCAATTGAAATCTCATCAGTGAAAATTTCTTCAGAATTTGTACTAGATGCGCCTCCAGCAGAAACAGAAATGAGATCAACACCATCACTAATGGCTTGATCAATAGCAGCTAACACATCAGCACCGTAACAACTAGCAGCATCTGTTAGAGACCAACACACTTTGTAGGTTGCAACTCTTGATCTTGGTGAACCACCTTTGATAGTACCATTTCCAATACCAAAAATGCTTGCACCTCGAACAAAGTTTCCACCTGCTGTTGATAGAGTGTGAGTACCATGGCCTACAAAGTCACGTGCTGTTTGTTGTGAACGAGGTAGTTTTCCGTTTGATGATTCATATGCTTTGTTGAAAAACCTTGCTCCAATTAGTTTCCTGGTTGTGCAATTAATTAATAAAAAATGGTTTAAAAATTAATTTACAACAGGGAAACATTTCTTGACTCACAAGCTAATATTATATGGTTGAATTTTTTAATATTATTTTTATAATTGAATTAGACCAAACTCAAATTATAAGACAGTATTGGAAGATATATTACCATCCAACCCAAATTTAAGAAAACAATGGCTTATATGCAGTTTATATATATATATATATTTAAAAAGTCACTAAAATACTTTACTTTAAAAATATATATTAAAATATTTTACTTTTTTCACTTTATAGGATGTTACATTCAGATAGGATGCTATTATTTGGGCGATAACTTTTTTTTATGTAGTAGAAGGTCACATTTCAGAAATGCTACTATGTATAAAATTTTACATTTTTTTTATTTTAAAAATTAAATAATTTTTAATTTAATAACTAAAAACAATAAAAATATTTTTTTAAAAAATATTTTATATTAATAAAAATTAATAAAATACATTAAATTGAAGAAAAAAATTGTAGCTGAATAGATGTATCAAAATAAATAACATGTTATATTATTTTAACAACTTTTTCTTATTTTGCAGATAAATTAATAATTTAATTCTATTTT
>JBBPBS010001064.1:2630645-2654929 GCA_037974835.1 Cicer judaicum | reverse complement strand
CCAAATACACTAAATAAAAATTATAATTAAAAAATAATTTATATTAATAAAATCAAATAAAATATATTAAATTAAAAAAAATACATCAATATTAATATAGTTGAATAAGTATATAAAAACAAATAACGTGTTATATTATTTTATCAACTTAATTTTATTTTATTAACAATTCTGTCTCAATTTTTTGACATATCCTTAAAAAACATCCTAGTTATAGAATAGAAAATCTTTTAACTAGATATTATTAATTTAAATTTAATATATTTTTATTCTTTAATTTAATACATATATTTTATTTGATTTTATTAACATAGTTTATTTTTTTATTATTATTTATTAAATTTAAAAAAAATTAAAATAAAATTATTAACAAAATAAATTTAAATTGTTAATTTATCCGCAGAAACAATAACGTTCGTTAGCACATTAACATGTAGCAGGGGAAGCATGTTGAAAGATAACCTGTTACATGGAAGTTTGTTAGAACCTCGAAGTTTGTTAATTTGACAGATGTTACCACCACGCCATTTTGCAGGAACCGGACCTATTCCTCTATCGTTAAAACTCTTCGATTCCGGCCAAACACCTATTATCCAAATTCCGAACTTTTAAAGATAATACTATTTTAAGTAATTTATCAACAGATCTTTCACATGCAAGATTATATAATATTGAATCTGTCAATGTTATCTTCACTTTTCCATAAAATATGATTAATAGTAAAAGTGAGAGAATGGGAGCCTTGTAAGTTGTGAGCTACTTGACTTAATCATTTCAACGTGTAATCCTCCCATTCGCAAATTTCAAATAATGAACAAAGCACGAGATATTGTGGTAAAATAAAATACAATACTTTTGAATAAATTAAGACCTCGAGAAAGCATCTTGCCAACTCAAAGAAACCCTGTAGTTTTTGTCTCCAAGTAGGTTAATTAAATTTATAACAAACATTATGTCATCATTGACGGACTAGAGCCACTAAGATTATAGTACTAGTAATAATATTAGTTGGTAAAGTCTTTAAATAATTTATCATACCGAGACCACAAATATCATATTATTACTTTTCATTTAGTGGCAGAGCTTGGTTCATTTTTCTTATATTAATTTCATAAGCAAAAAAGTTATAAGAAAATGAGAACTAACTTTAGCACAAGTAATCATGCCAAAGTTGATGCAAAGTTTGAATACAAAAAGAAGTGGCATATGAGAAAATCACCACACAAACCGACTCCCAAAATTGACCGGTCAGTGCAGGACAAAACATAATAGTAAATGAAAATGACGGAAATTTTATTATAGCTAAAACAAATTGTATTAATCACGAGGATTTTATTAACAAATATCCTAAAGATTTTTATTAAATTAAAAATAATTATTTGTTTTTAAAAAAACAACTTTTAAATTTTTTAAATTTTGAATACAAGTTTTAATATAACTTCATTATTTTACTTTTATACTTTAACATAAAGACATAAAATTTAGAAATATATTTGAACAAAACCTAAAAAATATACTAAAACAAATGTAAGTCACATGATTCATATACCAATCTGGGAATATTATTTGTAAATAACTTGTGATTTTTGTAGAGGTTGAATAGAGAATAGTTGAATTGATTTTAATTAAATATAAAAAGAATTTGCGGATTACAGAATTGGAGTTCAAACTCCAATATAAATTATAATATTATAATATATTAACATTTCCTTGTAAACAGAAAAAACTTATGATTCGTGTCAGCTGAAAAAACAATATCCACTACACTTCTCAATGGACATTGGCAATGATAATTAATTAACAGAGAATGTACTTTGCAAAAAAATAATTAAAAGTAAATGTTTTTTATCACAAATTAACAGAGAATGTTTTCGGAAAATTGCTATTATAATTAAATAAAAGACTTTGATTGGACTACATAGAGAATATAATTAATTAACGTGGTAAAATTGTACTATAGTAAAAGTTTAGTAGACTACCTGTATCAATGTTAGCTATGATTGTATTTTCACCAAACCTTCCCTTTTGCCAAGCTGAATTGATATCATTTCCACGCAATCCAAGAAATTCCCATGAACGAGTAGTGTGCAATTTGTGCTCTTTGCTCAAAAACACAGATACCACCTTTCCATTTTCTGAATAAATATCTTGAAACATTAAAACACTAGATCTATTATAACATTAATTGGAAGCATGGTATAAATTATGTTTCTCACTTGCAATTTGTGCAGCTTCTTCATCTTCAACTATAGCTGCAAATCCATTTATGTGTTTGTTATATGAATAAATAATTGCATCTTTGGCACTCTCCTTGCTGTCAATTAATTATCAAATAAATATACATTAGTCAATCAATATATTTCTTCTATAGAAAAGCTTCAGAAATTTTTTGTAATGGTTTTCTCATATATATATATATATACCTTCCTAAGATTGAAGCAAGTAAATCATAATGAGAAGATGTAGCAATTTCAAGGTCAACAGAGGAAGGGCTTGGACCATGTGAATGTGTTCCCAAGTATACAATGTAGCACTGTAAATAGGATCATAAAAAAATCAATAGATGATGAAATTTGATGAAAATTATCTAAGTATTGTAACTGGCTTACCTTTTTGATGGCATGAACATCATTGAGCAACAAAGTGAAAATAAGAAGAGATGAAATAAGAAGGTGATGAAGACATAAAATGAAGCGACCCATTTATTCTCTGTATAGCCTATAGGATATTTGCTAACTCCTCTCCTTATGTAATGAAAGGCAGGCATAAATATAGATAGTTACTTTATTTATATATATATATATATATATATATATATATATATAATTAGTTATTTTATTTAATAATTCAATATAAATAGTAAATTTTATACATTCAACTATTGATTATTAATATAATTTATTAATTATTAAACACACAAAATTATGTAATCTAGTTATCAATATATATTTATATTTTTTTTTAAAGTTTATGAAACATTTATTTGAGATTATTTAAGATAATTTTAAAATTTTATATAAATTTACAATGTTAATCTATTCAATGAGAATTTTTGATTTGACAATTAAGTTAGTAAAAATTTTCATTTATATTAACTCATTAAACGCAATATATATTAACTCATTAAACGCAATAATATTTTGACAGTCAACGAATTACCATAATATAAATTGAATATTCGTTAATTAACTCAAGTAATAAGTTTAAAATAAGTTATTCTATTAATAATTCAAAATAAATAATAAAATTTATAAATTAACTATAAATTTTTAACATAATATATTAATAATTAAATATATAAATTTTATATAATTTAAAATTCATAATAATTTAGTTTGTCGATATTTATTTACAATGTTTTTAAAATTTATTATAGATTCATTTGAAATTATATGAAATGAAATACAAGACAACTCAAGATTTTTATGTTTTATTTTACGAATATTACAAGAAAAGAGGATTTTTGTGAGGGCCAAAAGCCCTCGTAAAGGGAAAACAACAGCCACAAAGGTGGCTTTTGTGAGGGTTTTTGGCAGCCACAAAGAAGTTGGTCATAAAATTTTGTGAGGACTTTTGCAGCCACAAAGGAGCTGAAACACGTTGGCATTTGTGAGGGCTTTTGCAGCCACAAAATACAGGCATTTGTGAGGGCACAGACGTTTGTGAGGGCTTTTGCAGCCACAAAAATCTGCCTTTGTGAGGGCATAGGCCGCCACAAAGGAACGCTGACTGAGCATTTGTGAGGGCTTTTGGCCGCCACAAAATCCAAGCTGAATTTGTGAGGGCTTTTGGCCGCTACAAAGGATTGCTGACTTGGCATTTGTGACGGCTTTTGGCCGCCACAAATGCCAAACGTAATTAATAAATTAATTTTTAATTTCAAATTAATAGTTTATTACATTATTATATATAATAAATTAATATAATTATAATATTAAAATTATAATTATAATTAAATTAAATTTGAAATATAATGTAATTATAAATTAAATTTAATATATATATATATATAATAAATTAATCTTAATATAATTGAAAATTTAAAATAAAATATTTAAATTAAAAATAAAGATTAATAATTAAATTAAAGATTAATTTAAATAATAAAATATTAAGAATAAAATATTTAAATTAATAAAAAAATATTTAAATTATTAATAATAAAATATTTAAAATTTTAATTATTAATAATAAATTTATAATTATAATTAAAAATTAATTTAAATTAATGTAAATTATAAATAAATTATAATTTATACTTACAAAATTTAAATGAAGAAGAGTAATTTTGTGTAGAGAGAAGGAGGAGAGAATAGTTAGAATGAAGTTTTAGAGAGAAGTTGGATGTGAAAAAATGAAGGAAGAGGGGAGAAAAATATATATAGAGTCACCTTGGGCATTTGTGGCGGCCAAAGCAGCCACAAAATCCTGCCATTTGTGAAGGCCTAAGCGGCCACAAAATCCAGCTGGATTTAGGCTTCCTTTGTGGCGGCCTTTGCAGCCACAAACGCCACGTGCACAATCTTTTGTGAGGGTATAGACCGCCACAAACTCCCTAGTCATGTCACTCCTTTGTGACGGATTTGGTCCTCACAAAATTTATTTTTTGTGGCTGTAAAAGCCCTCACAAAATCCTTAAATATTTAACTGGATTTTGTGGCTGCCTAAGCCCTCACAAAATCACAATGTTGTGATTTTGTGAGGGCTTAGGCAGCCACAAAATCCAGTTAAATATTTAAAAATTTGTGAGGGCTTCTTCAGCCAAAAAAAAGACCAATTTCAATTTTGGCCTTTATGAGGGCTTTTTCGGTCACTAATTTGTGAGGATTTTATTCGGTCACAAAATATTTATAAAATTGACCACAAAATAGGATTTTTCTTTTAGTGAAGGTTCAAGAGTATTTTTAATCTTAGCTTTATGGTAAAGTAACTGAACATTGTATAAAGACAAACCGTATACTGTTAAAAAATAAAGACTGTGACAAACTTGGGTCCATAAATGGTAGCGGCTCTTTCGGATGAAGAAAAGCTTTGGTTAGCGGGGACTGTTCATCTTGTGTACTTAAGGTTCTGCAACAAATAGTCACATTTAAAGACACTTATGACAAATGGACTTAGATTATGTGTCTACTCGCAAAAAATAAATGGTTAGGATAAAAATCCATAATTTTCGTACAGATGTAGGTGAATGTAATTTTTTATTTTTTTTTCTATGTTTATTGTAATATATATATTTATTTTCTATATTTATATGTTTTTATTTGTCTAAATAATATTTTATAAATTGATTTGAAAGATTTTTAAATTGCATTTTAATTGAGTTGTAATTTTTTTTATTGTCTTTTTTATAATCAAAATACAGGAAACTTGAGCGGTTAAGGTCATAGGTGCTCAAATGATATTAAAGTTGTTTCCCTTGTATGTCTAGAGTTAATTGGTACTCTTGTCCACTAAAAAAAATAAAAAAATTAATTTAATAATATTATTATTTTTATAAAACTCCATAAAATTTTCTAGTTTAAAAAAAAATATTATGTATTTAATGATATATTTATTTTTAAAATTATTTTTAATTTATTTATAACACCTGTAATTATTGAAAAATATGTTTGTATTATGAATTTTATGAATAATTGAATGTACCATGGTATTGAGAACGATAGATTGATTTGATAGTTATATATATGTAGGGAGTTAACATATTTGACCGTGTTAAAAATGAAAAATTATTAAATATTATTAAAATATAAAACATTATAGATAATAATTATAATTTATAAATTTTTTTTTATGTATTTTGAGTTTGTTTAATTATTATAATTATGTATTTTATAAAATTTAATAATATTTTTCTTTGATCTAAATATATATACTGTTTCATTGCCTATCAAATAAATTTTTTAAATTTATCACTATATGTACGAGCTCGATACAAACATTTTTCAAAAGCGTATATAGGACAAATACTATAATACCTTGCATCTAAGGTACCTCTTGCCATCCATAAAGACAACGGATATTTAGCGTCAATCACATAGTTATGTAAAGTATTTCTAATATAATCAATTGCGGTTGACATAAATTATTAGATTTTCCACTCACACATGTTCCAAGTCCAGAAATCTTAAATTGATAGGTTATATGTAAATTCAATCTAAATCTTTAATGAGATTGTTGGTTATTTTTAATTTTAATCTTTCATGTGCGTGTCTCTCCAATTTCAAACTTTTTTAATTTAAAAAAATATACGATATAAGTGTTATAAAAAATTAGTTGAAATAAAACGAATCTAAACGCCCCACATCATAAAACGAATGTCATAGGACACTGGACAGAACATAATTGCACGCTTTGCCATTATTAAATCTGCAACAGAGTGGACCAGTTCATACCAATACCAAAACCCTAAAATACCAGCAACTGATTATTACACAACAACATCAATATTACACCTTAGCAAAATTTCAATGCTGTAAACCAAAATATCTCCTATGCTTTTAGTCGGTTACATGATTAAATAAAATATTATTTACCCACAATATAAAGAGTATTATAATTTTAATAATATTATGAATTTGTTTATTGGATTTAATTTAATATACATCACTTTAAATAATTATTTTTTCTAAGTCTTTCTCTATTGTTTCTTATCTACTCAACAACTAGGTTTTATTAATTTTTTTATATACCAAGTAGATTGTTAGTTACATTTATTAAAAGATTGTAATAGTTGTATTGGAGTCTCACCTTACTAAGATTGAGACTATTGAATGTACAAATAAAATTAAATATTCTCATTTTTGAAACTAGTTTTTGGACTTGAGATCAAAGTCCATTTAACAGTATTTAAATGATCAAATGGTATTATAAATATATTTAATGACATACATATTTTTATATTGTAATATGTGGTACTTAATTAGAAGACTTTGAAGATGAAATTGTTTTGAATAGTTAGTTTTCAGTTAATTAGTTGTAACTACTTTTATTTGTTACTCATAAATTGCAAAGACCTTATATATATGCCAAAACAAGTAAGGCTGGAAAAAAAGAGAATATAGAATGCAAGCTAAAGTTTTGTCATAGTGTAGAACACTAGCAGCATAGAAGCATAAACATTGTAATCATTTCATCTCATATTAATGAAGATTCAAAGTCAGATCTAGTCCCCCAAACGTCGGAGTTCATCTTTGAACTGAGTTAACAATTGCGTGTGTTCATTTTAGCTTTGCAAGTATTAATTATGTTTGACAGAAAATGGAGAACGTATTCTATTTTGCAATATGAACAATCTTCTTTTTGGTTTAGTAATTGATCAATCTTTGTTTTGTATTCAATCAATATCTGATCTGAAACCAAGAACGTTATTGGTTTATTCACTAATTGATCTCCATTTTTAACAACAACCAATATCAAGAGCACGTGTGTATTCAATTCAAAAGAAAAGATGGCATCAACAAAGTATGTACTTGAAAAATTCAATGGGAAGAATGATTTTGGGTTATGGCGTCACAAGATGAAAGCATCGCTGGTTCATCAAGGTTTGGCAAAAGGACTAGGGGGAGAGAAAGACATTGCATCCACACTACTAGAAAAGAAGAAGGTTATCATGAACAAGACTCATAGTGCTTTAATCTTGAGTCTTGGAGACAAGGTTATGAGGGAAGTCTCAAATGAAACCTCTGCAACAAGTATTTGGCTTTAATTAGATTATACATGATAAAATCATTAGTGAATCGTTTATACTTAAAACAAAAGCTATATACTTTCAAGATGCAACTTGGGAGGTCTATTGAATATCATATGGATGAGTTTAATAAGATTGTATTAGATCTTGAAAATATTGATGTAAGATTAGACGATGAGGATCAAACCCGATTGTTGATAAATTCATTACCAAGCTCTTTTGAAAATATGTGTGATACACTTCTTTTTGGTAGAGATTATTTGCATTAGAAGAAGTACAAGATGCACTAATCTCTAAAGAATTGAAGAAGAAGTCAAATGGGAAAGAAGAAAGCAGTGGTGAGGGATTGCTTGTCAAAGCCAAGGCATGGAAGAAGAATAAAAAACAGAAGAATAAGTTCAAGAATAAAGAAAAGGACAAGTCTAAAATGATGCAAGAAAGAAGGGCATTTCAAGAAAGAATGTCAAATTGGAAAGGAAATAAAGGATCAAATAATGATGATGATTATGGAAATGCATCTATAGCCTCTAAAGGAAATGAAAGCACATAAGTTCTTATGAAAAATTCAACTGAAATCATGGATGATGACTGGGTGCTTTACTCAGGGTGTTCATTTCATATTACCTCAAATAAAGTTTGGTATCTTGACTACAAAGAAATTGATGGAGGCAAGGTAATTATGGAGAACAAATCAGCATACAAGATAGTTGGAATTGGCTCAATCAAGTTGAAGCTGGAAGATGGAACCATGAAGATTTTGTCAAAGGTCAGACATGTTCCAGAGCTGAAGATGAACTTAATTTCTCTAGGAATGCTGGAAACAACTGGTTGTTCATACAAAGCAGATAAAGGCACTCTAAAAGTCATAAAAAGGTCATTGGTAATCACGAAGGGAACAAAGGATCATGGCATCTACCTTCTCAATGGTCAAGCAGTGACATGAATGGTAGTAGTGGTTGTCCAAGCATCAAGCAAAGCCAGGGTGGGACATGTAAGTCTAAAAGAAATGCAAGTTCTAGACATACAATGAATGCTAGGTGAGGGACAAGATTAGTGATCTTGAATTTTGTGAGCATTATGTGTATGGGAAGATGCATAGAGTCCAATTCTCTACTGGTAAACATTGCGCAAAAAGAATTTTAGAATATGTTCACAGTGATCTACGGGGCCTTGCAAAGATTGCTTCACATGGAGGTAACAACTACTTCATTACATTTCTTGATGATTATAGTAGAAAAGTATGGATTTATTTATTGAAAAGTAAGGATGAAACATTCAAAACCTTTAAAGATTGGAAATCTATGGTTGAAAACAAAACTGATAAGAGGATTAAGACCTTAAGGACAAACAATGGTCTTGAATTTTGTAGTGAGGAGTTCACTAGTTTTTGCAAAACTCATGGTGTGAACAGGCATAGGACTGTAAGACACACTCCTTAGCAAAATGGCTTGGCTGAAAGGATGAATAGAACCTTACTTGAATGAACGAGATGCATCATGTCAAATGTAGGCATGCTTGCACAGTTTTGGGGAGAAGTTGTCCATACAACTTAATATTTGATAAATTTGAGTCCTTCAACTACAATTGAACTCAAAACTCCTCAAGAAATGTGGACTGGACATGCTGCTAATTACAGTCACCTAAAAGTATTTGGATGTGCTGCATACTATCATGTAAATGAAGGGAAGCTAGCTCCTCGAGCTAATAAAAGGTACTTTGTTGGATATCCAAATGGTATAAACGGTTATAAGATATGGTATCCTAAAAGTAGGAAATGTATCATCAATAAAGATATAAAATTTCATGAGGATGGCCTATATAAGTCCTTAACCAAGGTTGCAAATGAAAGGTCACATCAAACTGAAAATGAGAGGTTTGATCTTGAGGTGGAGCAAGCCACAGAAAAGGAGAAAGATCAACATAAACCATGAATGTTCTTGGTTTCAGCCACAAAAAAGGAGAAAGATCAACAGGAACCAAGAACATTCTTGGTTTCAAAATGACAACAGGCTTAGCAAGACATGATTGATGCAAACCCAACAGAACATGTTATGTTTCAAGAATAGAAATTAGATGATTCTAAACTCATCAGGGACAAAGAAAGAAGCACATCAAAACCCACTCAAAGATATGGTTATGCAGACATGATCAGTTAAGCATTACATGATGCTGAAGAGATCATAGAAGAAGATCCCAAGATGCTGAAGAAATACAATGAAATTGTTAGGTCTCAAGACAAAGACAAATGGATTTTAGCTATGACTGAGGAGCTGAAATCACTAGAGAAGAACAACACTTGGGAACTCATATCTAAGCCTACCAACTCTAGAATCATAGGCAACAAATGGATCTTGAAGTGGAAAGAGGGAATTCCAAGAGTTGAACCACCCAAGTTCAAAGCAAGGCTATTAGCAAAGGCATTCATTCAAAGGGAAGGTGTAGACTAAAGTAGCAATGTCAATTTACAAGGAATGGGGTTTCAATTGTAAATATACCCTTTTAAAAATTATTGTTAAAAACTTAAGAAAATAACTCAAGATTGATCTTGGTTGTGAAAACAGAAAACGGAGAATGAGTATATTCAAATTACCGTCTCGACATAAGCACCTTATTCAAATTACGGTCTCGAGTATTCGTTAACCGTTGGATCGGACTGATTTTTGGACAACAAGTTCGAAACATTCAAGTCTTCGTTTTCAACGGTGAAATCGAAGAAACAATTTCTGGAGAGGGAGGAATCATGCTAAAAAAGAAACAGGTTGTTTGAGTGTTTTTCTTCTTCTTGCTTTTCATTTGTAAGCTTTAGTGCTTTGTTATTTTGACTGGTTATAGGCACACTTTGTGTATCATTTTTAGACTCTCTTGTATCCTTATTTGATTACAGTAGAGCTATTTCTTTGGTTTAGACGACCCATGACTTTTACCCTTGCATTGAGGGATTTTTCACGTTAAAATATCGGTGTTCTTTATGTTGTTTTATTTTTATTAATTTGTTACTCCTCACGAGTTCTTGCAAGTTGGGAAAATTTTATATCCACTGCGTATTACTTGTAAAAAATCTGAACTTACTATAATATTGATATGTTTATCCTTGGTGATGATATTCCTATTGATTGTAATTTTAAGAACTATAGGGTTCATACTATCGTTGTATTCTAAATAAAGATGTTTATTATGTTCCCACAACTTTGCAACAAGCTTTCGCAATTGTTGATCTTCCTTTGCTTATAATTCTCTTACATGTTATCCTAGGCCTCCTCATGTTTGTAAGTCCACTTATTTGCCAAAGTTTATTATTCTGCATCTTTTCTAACCTATATTAACAATTTGTCTAAGTTATCTTCCTTTAAAGAGACTATTGTAGAACAAGCAACACAAGAAATGAGAGATTTAAATTGTATTTATTGTTTAAAATCTTTTTCATGTGGCTAACCAAAAGTAAAGAAAGCATAATAGGTAAATAAAAATAGAGCATAAAGACACAACTAATTTATCATGGTTCACCACCGATACAGTAGCTACGTCTAGTCTCTTCAACCTGAAAGATTTAATCCACTAATTCACCATGGAATCAAAATTACACTTGAACACCTTCTAATCAAACTGACTTTGTTCAATCTTCTCAACCTTCTATCTTAGTACAATCAAGCTATTAAGGAAGGCATCAACTATTCGACTAGGTAACAAAAGAAAATATTTGTGTTTTTCTGAATTAGCTCTGATAGAAAGTGTTTACAAATATTTTCCTTCAGAAACTTTGCTCAGCAGTAATGTGTAAAAGAAGTATTATGAGCAAGAGTGCAAATGTGCTTATAGCATGTGGCTTCTTATCTTTTCAGTTAGGAATGCACATCATTTTATAGAGATCGATTAGGGTCTATGGTCATTGTCCTGATTGCAAGAAATCAATATAATTAATGAAGCTTCATATCATATCTTTTGAGATTGGTTTCCCATAGAAACTTTCCAAAACGGATCTTGTAATTAATTCAACATATCTTGTTTAAAAAAATTTGGGAAGAAAATGATACGATGATCAGAGCATGTCTTAAGATCTTCATACAAGTAGATATTAAAGATGTTTATTAGAGGATGCACAAATTATTTATCTTTTTGGAGAGTTGATTGTCACTGGACTATTGACTTATTTTAGAGCATACAACATAACTCAGAGTTAGACTATCAAATGCTTGGAGTGATGATGTAATTATCATAGACAGACAATCACTTGCTCTTTAGGCTCATCAAATGCAAAAGATCATAGCATAGTTGCATTCAAAAGAGGCAACTGAAATAGAACATATAATATATTTTCGTGAGTCCCCAGAACCAAAGTATTGCTTGTATTATCAGATTCAGCCAACATAGAGCATCACTTGTGTCACTAAAGTCACATGTTAGAGCGCTTACATTAGAATTAGAAAAACAGAGTGATGCGAAGTCCTATTGTCCCTTTATCTTCGCCTAATTATCATAGGATACAACATAAGAATCTATATAGTTCATTTGTTCTAAGACCTACATACTAAATCAAAATGTTAGTGCATTAAATGGTTCACACAAACTGATTTTGTTATCATAAAAACAAGTAAAAATCACAGTTTTTCAAACCAATTTGTTCTAACATCAATTCTTGATCCCTTTTGGTAGTAAGTTATGGAAGAGGTATTTTTTTCTTTGCCCTAGATAGATTTCATGGACTTAGCATCTCTTTCACTATGAAAATTTATTATTGGGTCTCGTTGGGTCGCTACAAAAAAAACACCCTCATATTACTAACCAACTACATGAAGATTAATGGCGGGCACTAGACCATCAAATATTACTGATAGAAAAAACCCTCAGCAATTGTGGAATCCAATTATGTGGACATTACTTACAGAAAAGTCTCTAAAAAATTAAAAATATTATTTATGACAACTTTTATGTTTAGTAAAAACCTGAAACAACCACAAACAATGTAAAAGGAATGAAAAAAAAATATTTAAATTTGTGGCGGCTAAAACCGTTGGAAAGCTTAATTCAATTCTTATATATAACCATTTTCAAATTCCTTATTTTCTCCCTTCTTTTTTCCACTTTTAGCTACCCTCTAAATTGTTTCTCTAATTTTTCTATACTAAATTTTTATTTTCTCCATTGTTAAATTCATCTAAGTTTTTTTAAATGTTTTCTTACATTAAAATAATTACTTTAATATATTTGTTCTAATTATATATTTTTTTACTTTAATATGACATGGTTGATACTATAGTCACCGTAGTTTTTTTCTAATATTTTTTAAAAATTATTTTCTAATTTTCTTAAAAAACTAATCCCTTTTTTGGTTAAAAGTAGCAAAGCAAGTCGATCTACCTCACTATCAACCTTTATAAAAAAAGGTTGGACAAGGCAAACCAACATACATGGTTGGGTTAAAACACTAACTTGCATCACAACTAGAAATGGGAATAAACTAGGCCATCCGTTAGGAGTCTATGGTCTGACCTACTTATGGTCTCGTCTGGCCTGACCTGGCCTATTTAATAAAAAGATTAGGCTCAAACTATTTTTAAAGTTTATTTATTTAAATAGGTCAGACTTATAAAAAGCCTATTAGGCATGACAAACCAACCTATATATATTTTATTATTTATTAATGTTATTTTTTATTATTATATTAATAATATTATTTCCTATTTTAAATTCTATCAATTAGACAATCACTCAGTAGTCATTCCATATTCGGTAGCGATTCTATATTTGGTAGTTGTTCCATATTTAGTAGTCGTTCAATTAGTCAATCACTCAGTAGTCGTTACATATTTTTTGAAAGATAATAATGAGTGTGATTGTTTCAGAAAAAAAAAATATTTTTTAAAACTAAAAATTATTTTTTAGGGTTTAAATGATGTTTGTTTCAAATTTTTTAAAAATTAATTTATTAAAAAAATTATTTTTTGTTTAATATATATAAATATGTACATTGATATTGGTATGTGGAGAATATCATGTGGTATGAATAGAGTATTTAAATATTTTAATGTGAATAAGACTTTTAAATAGTCTTCTAAGTAAGATTAGACTTTTAAAAAGGTCAGGTCTGATCGAAAAAAAAGTGTATGATAGGTCGTAGGCTAGATTTAGCCTTAAAAAATTAATCGTAAACCAAAGTCAGACTTTTCAAAATCTGACCTACTTTCACTCCTAATCACGACAGATGGGCAACACTCACTACAAGAAATTCTGATAATTGCGGCACTTTGCTTGCGACGGTTAGAGAAGAACTGCCTCCGCTCCAACATTACGACAGTTCATGCGACATTTTTTGACAACTGCTGCCACCCTTTAAATAAAACAAAATCAGTTATGCGTTGTTATTATACAATCGTGCGTTCTCATCATTTCCTAGTCCCTCCTTCTACAAAACCCTAAAATCTCTTAAAGCCCCCAAATGTCACTAACCCCCCTCAAATCTCTCAAAGTAAAAAAACGAAATCACTTGCAATCTGGGAAATGAGAAAAAAAAAACTCTCAACTCTAAATCTCCCTCAAATATCTCAATCTATTAATCTCTCAAAATTTGAAAGAAGAAAAATGAAAACAAACCCTAATCTGGCGACGATGCTGCTTCCCACCTCTATCTCAGGCGATGACGCTCCTTCTCGCCTATGTCTCCGGCGTCGGCTTTGCTTCTCGCCTCTATCTCCGGCATCGGCGAAGCTTCCTCCCTCTCTCTCTGGCGACTGTGTAGAGCAACACCATTGCAACGACATAACACAATATATGGTTTGTTAGTAACCCTAAAACTTGATCAAAAAATGATATTAAAATTGGAATTTAAGTGTGTGATATCATATAGTGAAATTGAAGTTTTGTTTTAAAGTTTTGCAAGAATTTTGTATTAAAAAATGTTTGCTATTTTGTTTGGATTTTTTTGGAGGACGATATTATTACTGTTGTTGTTTTGGCTGTGGTGTTGTGTTTTTTTAATTAAGTTGTATTTTTGCAACTGATGTGGTGATGAGAGGATATGCAGTGGGGTTTTTGGTGTGGTGGTTGCTTTGAGGTATTATTTTGTTGCTTGATTTTGATTGAGATAATGACTGTATGAGTACTTACTTCCAGCAGATGACCTAGGATTAGGAAGCAGGTAAGTATTGGGTACATGGGATTATGAGATAATGACTGTATGAGTACTTGCTTCAGAATTAGTAGTTGAGGGATTGGTGGAACATTTTCATACATGCACCTCAGCATGTTGAACCCCTCAAGAGATGACTCCATGTTGCTCATAGCTCTGTTTATATTCCTCATTATTTTCGTGCCTCGCATGTTCTTAAGGCATTTGAATTTGCGGTACCCAGATTAGTGGTACATTTTGTGAATTTATTTAGCTGCTTGCAGCTGTTCTATATGAGAAAAATGTTATTTTAATAATTTTGCTTAGTTATAATAATCTAATGATTTTGCCTTATATCTAACTAAGTTATTTTATTTTTAACCTAAGTATTTGTATACTTGATAGGATTAGACTACAAGTCTAATATATAATTTATGAATATGCTATTTTTCGATTTTTGCTTCAGTTCCTTGTGTGTTTGGTTAGCTCTGCATCAATTATATCTTACTAATATAATAATAGTTTTTCTATGTGTAAAGGATATGGTTGCATTTTCATGTTGTGGGGCAGAGGAGAAACATGAAATGGATATTTCTCGTGAAAGGTGAAAGGAGTTGACGAGGTAAATTCAGAAGAAAGCATATGATAATAAAATCTGGTGCAAACCGAGTGGATGGAAGATATCCTTTGACTCCATTTGAGGTATGCAGTTAAAATTATTTCCTTCCTTTCTTGGGTTTCTTCTATCCTTCATTTGCAAATAGAATCTAAATTAAATATTCTGTTTAGGGTTTAGGGTTTAGGGCAGTAGTCATGATTTTTGAAAACTATTTGAATGAACATTTGTTTCCCTATTTTTTATTTCTTGCTAATTTGAGTTACTAAAGATCCAATTTGAAATCTTATACGGTGATGTATAGCAATCATAAATTCAAATGATAGGGTTACAGAGAATTGGCTAAATCAAAGTAGAAAGTTAGAAGGATAATACAATCTTTTGAAATAGGAATAATATAACTCTGATTTTACAACTCATTTTGTTTGATGTTGTGGATAGGAATATGCTTAGAGGCATGAGTTTGGTTTCGATAATACAACCTTAGTATATGTTGCAGTAGGAAAAATTTATAAAGAATAGTAGTATATGACACCACTTAGTAGATGACACCGATCTACATGTACATAAGAACCAACGTAACATGGTTTAATAGTACTAGTGATTGTTGTTGTTTTAATTTGTTGTTGTTGAATTCGAGTATTGATAGACACTACTTAATCATAATAATGTCCATTAGTTTTAAATATTTTGTTTTATTTATATTGTTGTAGTTAAATCATAGATCATGTTTTAATATTTTATTTGAGTTGTTTAGTATCACTATCAAATCGGGAAATTAGTTTGATATTTGCATGTTTTGATTTTTGAGCGTTTGATCTTGTTTAAGTTTAATTAGTTTGATGTTAGTATTATAGTTTAAGTATGTGTGAAAAAGTGATGTTGAATTTAATATATATACTTATATGTTTTTACAGGCAACACATACATTAGATCGCCAAGAGATAGAAGACGTTCTTCTGAGTCTAGTAGCCGGTCTAATCATGGAACAATATCATTAGGAATTTAGGAACTATCTAGATGAATTATGAACTAAGTTTGATGTTGTTGTTTTTCATTTTCAGTCACTTTATTAATGTTTTGGTTTTTGAATATTTAAACTAATTTATTTATTGTTTTGATTAATTTCAATGTATGGTTGTTACTTTTGAATATATTATATGAATTAGATTTATTTATAATTTTATATTTGTGTATTTTAGTTAAGTAAATGAGATTTGAGTATTTTTTTTATTTTAATTAAATAAACAAAAAATGGAAAAAAATAATAAAAAAACAAAAAATTCAAATTTGTGACGGTTTAAACCGTCGCTAAAAGTATATAAAGGCGGTTTGTAACCATCGCTAAAAGTACATAGAGGCTGATTGTAATAATCGCAATACCATCTTAGAACAAAAAGTAGGTGATTTAAAGACTCTATTAGAGGCGGTTAGAACCGTCGCAAACATTTGCAATTGTTGAAACGACGATTTTTTTGACCGTCGCAAAACAGTCTCGCGACACACGAATCTGCGACAGTTGGAGAACCGTCGCAAACATCAAACTGCGGCGGTTACAACCACCGCAAACCCCTTATTTAACCGCCACAAAACGTTTTTTTTCTTGTAGTGACTGTAAATTGGCTTGCAAAAAATAATTTATTTAATTCACTTATATATTATATATAAAAAAATTACAGCATCAACTTAACAACCATAATAAACAGACATAGATTATATTAATTTCACTATTTGCACGAGCATTAATAGATAATCGACATGTACATCCAATCCCACGTCAATCAAGATGGTACTCAAGGAGATACTATCTACGTGAGACAATGACGGTGTTTATTTGATGCATAATACTAGTTTTTATTTTTGTCAAAAACAATAAGATACTATTTTTAGATGTATTAACTATAGAAATTTTTATAAAGTTAATTTATTGTATGTTTTATTTTAATAAGAAATTATCCTTCCTTGTGCAATGTGAATACATTAATGAGTTCAATATTAATTTTTTAAAATTAGCAGTAATGATCTTAAAGATGATTCTTTAGTCTTAGTGATTTGGTAATTTGTCTTGGTATTATGGTCATTTGTTTTATTTTTATATAAGATGAAAGTCAATAATAAAAAAAAAAAAATTATTGCATTTTTTTATATAAAAATATAACTGACTAAACAGACCAACCTGCCATACTCATCACCAACACATATTTGTAGCGGCTTAAACGAGACAAACCCATTTAAGTAGTGGCGTTCAAAACATCAACTAGGTTCATCTAAAATGACAAGTTAAAAGGGTTGGGTCATCAGATTCAATCCATGTTGCCACCCCTTTTTGTGCATGTCGAGACACTTACAAAAGTATTTTTTTTAACTCGCCTAATCTTGTGATAGTCAAGGCCCTCACAAAGTGTTTTCTTTTTAAACTCACATAAATTTGTGGCGCATAGACCATCACAAATTTGTGTCGGTCAAAGCCACCAATGGTTTGTGGTGGCCAATAACTTCACAAATATTAACAAAGAAAAATATATGAATTTGACTACCACAAACTTTTCCAACTGTCTTTTAAATAACAAAATCAAAGTTACCACCATACTTCTAGTAATTTTTAATTATTGACTATTTTAGCAAAATAATGCAAATTTTTCATCTCTAGCAATTGGTATTTATTTTGTACTAAGTATACAGGATCAAAACCAAGTGTGAACTATGAATAAACTTTCTAAATGATGATCTTGAGAAGGAAATTTATATGATACCACCACCGAGTATTTCACATATTTAGAGGAAAGTGTGTAAGTTTAAGAAGATCGTTATAATCTTAAACAAGTTCCACAAGCTTGGTTTGAGAAGCTTTCCACTATGATTACATGTTGGCTTCCCCTATAGTGATAGTGATCATGCATGATTATACCTAGTTTCTTAGGACCCCTTATCATGTTTATATTATACTCTCTCTGTATGTTGATGACATGATTGTTACATGTGATAATATTAATGAGATTGTTGAGTTGTGTCACACCCCGATTTTTAACAGTTTGAGTGTATTTTTTTGTAAACAAAGAAAATACTTTTGAATAAAATATTTAAGTCGTAACATAACGACAAAAGCCAACAATATTTACAAGCAGCGGCAATAGTTTTTGAAATACAAACCCAAAGTATTTACACGACAAAATACATTGGGGCTATGACACCTATCAGACATAGCTCACATTCCTGGAGTATTCTCGGCAGACACCTGTACAAAAGCACTGCCCCCAAAATTTTAACTTCCCCACGTCACATAAAAAAAATGATACAAGGACCCATCAAAATAAAAGTCAAGCTGACAATATGAGGTATAGGTACCGTCTTTCAAATTGAAATAAATACATCCACAAAAGAAAGATAACTAAACCCTATACAACCCTCTAATCTGATCATGCTACAAAAAGCTATACAACTTGGGTGATCTCTACGCGCCCCGCAAGATCCTTCTGACATAGCTTCGGTCAGGTATGAGTAACTACTTTCCCATCTCTAGGGTACTAACCGGTAGGATGATCCTGGTTCTCATATGAGGGCAAAACCCAAATTTCCACAATAATTGTAAAGGTCACCAACCGAAATTAACAAATATCACATAACAAAATTTTTATATTTTCAAATGCTCAAAAGATCCTTTCGTTTTAGCATACTCCTCGAAAGGGTTTTCATATGTCCAAAAAATGCATATACAATGTTAAAAAAATGAAGTTTTAACATACTACACTGTCATAGCCGAATACAACTGAGAAAATGCAGATTTTCAGTTCTAAAATGGTTCTGAATCAATCAACACTTCAAACATTAATATTATCAATTATGAACACATAATTAACACCAAATTAATCTCCACAAATTCACACCTTAATTACACATCAAATATTCATAATATCAATTATGAACACATAAGTACATCAAAACTTAATCAACCCAACTTCACACCTCTAAGCAATTACGACAAATTATAACAACAACCGAATATATATATATACAATCATCATAGTATAACAAACCTAAATCGTGTGTCAAACACTTAAATGCAATACGTATATGCCAAAATGCATGATTCCAGAATTCCAAACCAAAACCCTCCTCGAAGGGAGGTAAATCATAATTGTACCGCATATCACAGACTAGTACTAATTATCGAGGTACAATCTCTCATGGATCAACACGATTTACTAGCGTGCAGTCGCTCACAGACCAGCACGACATACAAGAGTGCAGTCACTCACAGACCAACACGATTTTCTAGAGTGCAATCGCTCACAGATCAACACATTCTAGAGTGCAATCTCTCATAGATCAACACGATATACAAGAGTGCAGTCGCTCACAGACTAACACAATTTTCTAGAGTACAATCGCTCACAGATCAGCACATTCTAGAGTGCAATCTCTCACAGATCAGCACAACATGCAAGAGTGCAGTCGCTCACAGACCAACACGATTTTCTAGAGTGTAATCGCTCACAGATCAGTACATTCTAGAGTGCAATCTCTCACAGATCAGCGCGACATTCAAGAGTGAAATCGCTCACAGAATAGCACAATTTTCTAGAGTGCAATTGCTCACATATCAACACATTCTAGAGTGCAATCTCTCACAGATCAGCACAACATACAAGAGTGCAGTTGCTCACAGACAACACGATTTTCTAGAGTGCAATCGCTCACAGATCAGCACATTCTAGAATACAATCGCTCACATATCAACACATTCTAGAGTGCAATCTCTCACATGGCATCATCATGTGGTCCATCACGGTCACCACTATCACCATGGCCCCATCGTGGTCACCATGTACTATGAAATGCATAAGCATACTCTGACTATTTTCACCACAATCATTGAATAAATGCAGCTATTAAAAGATTCCCCATTTTTAATACTCATTTAACACTAATGATTTTTCAGATAAAACATAGAGCATACTCAAACATATTTATTCACACCAATTTAAATTTCCACAAACACACATAAACCACCTCTCCAAATTCCATCCACACATAAATTGAATTAAATTCATTTTCCACCAAGTCACACATAAATTTCTTTCCAAAAATTCATAATATTAATTATGAACACATCAATTTCACCTAACATTAATCACCCATTTTCAATCTCCAAAATTTTCAACCATAAATCACCATAACAACATTAATATATCAAAGTTCTCCCCAACGCTAATTCGGTGCCAACTGTCTCGATTCTTTTTCGAGACTCAAGGAGCTAACTACATAAACATAAATATTTATAACAACTTGTTCACAATAAAATTAATCCAACCACAACGAAATTCCCAAAATTAAATCTTTTTGACACATCAAACATTTAAAACCAAATAATATATATTATTTACTTAAAACTAAATAAAATAAAAATTGTCCAAATTTCACATACACATACTCGACTATTAAAGCACCGAAATTTTTGAGTTAATAAAATACTCTAAACTTTTTTTTTTCTTGTTAAACTCCGTCCAAGAGTAATTAAAATAGTAACATTTTAAACTTTAACCATTGTTAATTTCAATCTATCTTTTTTCTCAAACTCTTTAACTTAGTTAAAATTTAAACTTTTTCACAACTTTAACAACTCTAAATTTTTCGTAAAATTTCAAATTCAGTTCAAACTCATTTATTTGAAAATAACTCATTATGTAACTCAAACTCATCAAATTTAATTACCGTCAATTGACACCAACAACAATCAATTCAATTCCACAACACACATATAACACCTCAATTAAATTTCAACAATTCAAACATAACTTACCCAATTTTAAAACTCCACATTTTTACACATAACCCACCAAATTTCATCAATTTATTTTTCACAAAATCCGCAAATAAATCACATCTAAAAAATTCATAATAATAATTATGAACATAAATCACATCAAATATGGATCACCATAAACCACACCTCAAATTTAAATTTCACTAAATCGAATATAATCGCATTAAATTCATTTTCTATAAATTCACGCATCAAATACATCAAATTTCTTTTTTTTATAAAATCACAAATGATGTCCTAAATGCAAACTAAAAGTTTGGAAGGAGCCCTTACCTTAACGGTAGCTTTAACAAGCGATTACAACACCACGATTAATTCCAGTAAAATTTAAGTTCGTGACGTCGCTTCCAAAGTTGGCTCACTAGCACCATAGCGGGGAGATGAGAAACTTTCCCTTCTATCAATTCTCAAAATGAAGCTCAAATGTCGAAGAAAAGCGGAGATTTGTGATTGACGGTTTTTGAAAACCCCTAACACCGTTTTTCTTCATTTTCGAATCAGAGAAGAAGAAGGAAGCTTGGAACTCGTTCTTTCTCACCCATTAAGTCTTTAGTTTCTTTTCTTGAAGCCAAAGAAAGAAAAAGGAAGAGGAAGAAAGAAGGATGGAGGAAATGAGTTCGCGAGGCATGGAGGAAGAGTTTTCATTTTCTCTTTATCCTTCCTCTGTTTGCCGTATTCTTTCTCTGTTCTTCCTTTTCGAACTTCTTTCTAATATATATTTATATATATATACTATACTTAAAACCAAACCAACAAATATCTAACAATTCTCACATCCATCACTTCACTCACATCACAAACTATTTTGATAAAAATATATACTCTCATCGCAACTCAATTGATAGATAAATTTTTATCAACGAGTGATATTTTTAACAAGACTATCCGGTATTAAATTCTTCGCAACGTAAATAAATTATTTTCTGATAAATAATTTTAATTCAATTTCCAAAAAAACATATTTTTGGCATTTAACTCACTAAATACCAAAAACTGGGATAAAAGCCTACGAAGTTCAACATAAAATACCCTAAAATTGTATAATTTAGGATTTAAAATTTAGGGTCTTACAAGTTGAAACTACAGTAAGCTAAACAGTTGGAGATGAGGGGATTAGACATTATTTGCTACTTCTTGGAAATTGAAGTTGACTATTCTTCTAAAGGTTATATTCTTTTTAATCTAAGTAAATTGTCAATTTCCTTAAAAAAAAAAACTCATCTTTTTAATACTCGAGCAACAAATAGCTCTCTTATGCTTAGTGTGAAGTATATTCCTTCTTATGGTATATCACTTTATATTGGATTCCACTTTACATTATAATTTGATTGGCAACTTGGTGTATCTTACCATTACCAAAATTGTTGTTGTCTATGGAGTAAATGATGTTAATTGGTTTGCCAGTTTTCCCACCATAGTGTACTATGCAACTATCATTCTCATTCTTTGGTATCTTTGAGGCACCCAATTGCAAAGTCTTCTTTTTTTCTTTCATCTTCTTCCTTGGACTTAAGTGCTTACTTTGATGCTGATTGGCAATATGAATCCACTTATGCAAAGGAGAAAATAAAGACATTGTGTCACGCACTTCTAAAGAAGTAAAGTATCGTGTTATGATAACTACCACCTCATAAATAGTTTGGTTACATTGACTTCTCTTTAATATAGGTATCTTCATCTCTAGACCGACACATATGTATTGTGATAACAAATGTGTATTCAAATCGCACATAACTCGATTTTTCATGAACGAACAGGCATTTTGGAATTGATTTTTACCTTTAATATGACATAATTACTTTGCTATTTGTTTCTTCTTATTTGCATGTTGTTGAAATTTTCACAAAAAGACATTTCATTAAACGGTTTTGTTTCTTAATTAATAAACTTTCAATGCTCCATATTAATGTATAATAAGTTTGAGAAGGGATATTAAATAATATGTAATGTTGTATTAACGTAATTTAGACTTTTGCATATTTAAGATTTATACTTTTGTTAGATTTGGTTCTTTTTTGAGAGAGGAAAAATCTAAACCAATACAAAATAGTTGGTTTTGTTAAATTTCACAATATTTCCTCTTGAAATCTGAATAAAATCAAACCGATTGAAGAAAAAAAATAGGTTTGTTTGATTCACTCTTTTTTGGTTTTTCATAGGTTTCTTCTACATGAAGTAATCCTATTTGAGACATGTTGG
This sequence comes from Cicer judaicum, assembly GCA_037974835.1. NCBI lineage: Eukaryota > Viridiplantae > Streptophyta > Magnoliopsida > Fabales > Fabaceae > Cicer > Cicer judaicum. Next base: position 2,631,501 of record JBBPBS010001064.1, on the reverse strand, counting down.
CAACGTAGGTCAAATACGTTATAAAGCCTAAAGCAAAACCGTCAAAGGAGATTTTTTAAAAGTTAATAAATAAGTTATTAATATTTTATTTAATAACTACAGAAAAACTATTTGTCATAAATCATGATATTTTCAAATCAATTTTCTTTATATTTTTCAAAAAAATTAAATAAGACATTTCAACTGTTATATAAAAACGTCAAAAATTGATATATAATTATTCATCTTTTAGTTGAAGAAGAAAATAATGTATATATACATTGTACCACTCCAAAAAACCATTGCAAATGTGCTTGCTGTTTGTTTCATGATTTCTCAATTTATAACTAATATTTCTCATCAATGTGCTCGCTATTTGTTTCACGATTTTTCAATTTATAACTAATATTTTTCATATTAAGAATGTGTTCACTATTTATTTCATAATTTTTTTAATTTATAAAGAATATTTCTTCAATTCCTACCATCTTCTTTATTTGTACCAAAAAGAGTACTATTGAGAATAAACTTCATTGATAAATATAATGTTTCCACCATTACTTTAAATTTTTTGAGAAAAAAATAATGTTTTTTGATTTTTTGTCAGAAGAAAAGTGTATGAAAGATTATTTTGAGAAAAATTTATATCAATAAATTTAATAAGTATCTCTCAATATTTTTAATTTTACTTGTTTTGTTTATTTTGGATAAATTTATGTATAACCTCTCTTCTGTGATTCAATATAAATTCAATTTTTGTTTTCTTTCACGTTGACATTTATATTTTTGATTTATTTATTAAATTAATATAATTAATATTGTATAATATTTATTTTAAATTTGATAATAATTTCAATTAATTTAATTTTTATTAAGA
>JBBPBS010001064.1:2603975-2624794 GCA_037974835.1 Cicer judaicum | reverse complement strand
AAAAAAAAGATAAAATTGTTGAGATTTTAAAACATAAAAGATCAAATAATCACTTAAAATTAAAATAAATGACCAAATCAAAAAAAATATAAAAATAATAAATGACTAAAATGTTAACTAAATTAAGTTAGGAGACTGCAGATGCTATTTAACCATTATTCTATAACAAGATAATCAATATTGTTAAGTTATACACCATATCTTATGTTTGAACTTGAGATATTACAATTGTTATGAATTTCTAATAGTAATTGTACTATCTCATCCATAGACCCAAACAAAATATATGAGTCAATTAATTAAAGGTCTAAATATGCAACTAGTCCCCATAAAATAAATTTTTTAGTTTAAATCATTGCAAACCATAAATATTTTTATTTTAGTTTTTAATGTTTAACATCATTATTTTAATGGTTGAATAATTAACGACTTTAAATTTAAATATACAATTAATCTATACAAAACGCATAAAATTTAATATTAGTCCTTGCATTATAAGAAAATCGTTAAGTCCTTGCAAATGCAAAAAAATGCAACAATACAATATATTGTCTTGAGCTTAATCCAAATGCAGCAATCGACCCAACTCAAGCAACAATTGAACTTGTAGTTGAACCTACATCTAGCTAAACCAATATCTAAGATATCAACTAAGACAACAATCTTGGTATTTTACTGGTCTTTTTGTAATTGTTGTAACTGCATTTAACTAATTTGCATTATGTTCTTATATTAATTTGTTTCAGGTATTATAGGAAAATAAAAGAAGGAAAAAAAAAATGGCACAAGCATTAATTTAAGAACCAACACTTATGTTGGTCCAAGAAGTGGTGCAAAAATTAGTCTACTTATAATTAAATATGAGGTTCAACAATTGTCACAATATCAAGTAGCAAAGTTATCTAGTATATATTAAGAGTATGAGATCAACAAGATAACTTGTCTCTAAGCGTTTTGTTATGCTAAAATGTCCCACATATGCCTTAAGAACAAATACTTTTACTTATTATAATTGTCCTATTTATGTTTTGTATGATATTTTGGTGCAAAATTGGTTACAATGAGTAACATTTTGGTAAGGTTTTTTATACTATGTAATAACATTCGGGTCAGGTTCACGTTAATAAAAGTCCTAAGACGAAGTTTTTTGTTCTGTAGAGATTAAAATTAAATTTTTTGTATTTTGCATAAATTAATTATTTAAATTTAAAATTATTAATTATTCAACTGTTAAAATTTAATGATATTATGCATTAATAACCAAAATATAAACATTTACATTTTTTATTTTTATAAAGATTAATTTTTTAAAAAATAAAATAAAATACATATTTAAGTCTTATGTAAATATCACTGCTCGTAAATGATTGCTGTTGTCATATCATAATAATGCCAACAAACAAAAAGTAGGAATAGTTGTTAGATGATTAATGGTCCCATTATTAATTATTTTCTAAAGTTTATATCTTTTTTGTTCATAATGCCAACAAACTATTTTTTCTTGTTGAACTTTTTATATCTATTCGTGACATTCGGTCTCGTGTTTTTTGTTTTCAATTTTTTTTAAAGGTTAATGTTTAATAATCTAAATCAGGGTGAATAGTTCAATTATTTTGAATTAAATAATTAAAAGGCTTACGTTCAAACATGCATGAGAAATAATTTTTTTTAACATAATAACAACAATTATTAATTTTAATTTTTTTTTTATGAAAAATTAATATATTAGTTTCTGCCATTAATTTAGAGATTTAGTTTTCATTTTTATTTATATATAAAATTAAGATAAATAATGGCACCTCAATTTATAGTAGAGAAACTTTAGTTGTAGTTTCGGCCTTTTACCCCGCGAAGATAACTTAATTAAAAGTAGTGAAGATTCAATAACATAATCATTAAAAATTTACCATTAAGCTGCGTCCACTGATAAATGTTTTGTACACTAGACAACCTGAGTCAGACTTAAATTGACCAGCAAGTGTGATCATATAAAAAAACACCCACTTTTATTTTTTTTTAAAGTAATCACATTCACACATACCAGCGTGGTTCTTCTTTTAAACGAGTAACAATTGGGTTTTTAAATTATAAGTATCAATCAAATTAAAACATCGATACAAAAATTTACAAATCCGAGACCAATTTACATACTTACTCCTTTATTTATTAGATGTTTATAAACGCATCAAACAAAATATAAATCCGTGAAAATTTCATATATCCTCTGCCTAATCTTGATTAAAAAAAAAAAAACATTTCCAAACATTTCTGTCTACTTGAATAATGGCACCCACGTTCTTCATGAATCTATCAAGCTGGCAACTTCTGTTCATAATTCTCTGTATCCCTCCAATACTTTCATTTCCACAAACTATGGCTGAAAACAGTGAAGCAAAAGCATTGTTGAAATGGAAAAATAGCTTTGACAACCATAGTCAAACTCTTTTGTCAACTTGGAAAAATACCTCAAATCTATGCATATGGCAAGGTATTAAATGTGACAAATCAAACTCCATTTCTATCATAAATCTTGAAAATTATGGAATAAAAGGTACACTTCACTCTCTTAGCTTCTCTTCATTCCCCAACCTCATTACCATAAACATCTACCAAAACCACTTTTATGGAACCATACCCCCCCAAATTGGCAATATGTCAAGAGTAAATATTTTGAATTTTTCCTTAAATTCTTTTGATGGTTCCATTCCTCAAGAAATATGCAAATTAAAAAGTTTACAAAAGCTTGATCTTTCATTATGTAAACTAAGTGGAGCAATTCCTAATTCCATAGGAAATTTATCCAACCTAATGTTTCTTGATTTAGGAGACAACAATTTGTCTGGTGGCCCTATTCCTCCTGAGATTGGAAAATTAAACAAATTAAATTATCTAGGAATTGGACATAGTAACCTAATTGGTTCAATTCCTCAAGAAATTGGTTTTTTGACAAACCTAGCTTTTATGGATTTGTCAAGAAACTCTCTATCTGGTGCTATTCCTGAAACAATTGGTAACATGAGTAAACTAAATCAACTTGTTCTTGCTAATAACACTATGTTGTCTGGACCAATTCCACACACCATATGGAAAATGTCTAATTTGACCTTGCTCAGTCTTGATAGAAATAATCTCTCTGGCTCAATCCCTGATTCTGTACAAAGCTTGGTTAATTTGAATGAACTTGCACTTGATGACAATCAATTTTCTGGAACCATTCCTTCCACAATTGGAAACTTGACAAATCTCATCTATTTATACTTGGACCTTAATCATTTTTCTGGATCAATTCCTGACTCTATAGGAAATTTGATCAATTTGGATACCCTTACTCTCCAAGAAAACAATCTCTCTGGAACCGTTCCAACCACAATTGGTAATTTGACGAGGCTAACTGTTTTGGAATTAGCTGCTAATAAACTTTATGGTAGAATTCCACAAGGTCTTTATAACATTACCAATTGGTATTCCTTTATTGTGTCTGAGAATGATTTTATTGGTCATTTGCCACCTCATATATGCTCTGGTGGATCCTTAGCGTATTTCAATGCTGATCATAATCAATTCACTGGTCCAGTACCGATAAGTTTGAAAAATTGTTCTAGCATTGAAAGAATCAAACTTCATGTAAATCAAATAGAAGGAGATATAGCAGAAGATTTTGGTGTATACCCGAATTTGGAATATGTTGATCTGAGTGAGAATAAATTTCATGGTACTATTTCATCAAATTGGGGTAAGTGTCTTAATCTTGTTACATTCAAGATATCTAATAATAATATTACTGGTGGTATACCATTAGAACTTATTAGATTAAACAAGCTAGGTAGTCTTCATCTTTCTTCGAATCAATTGACCGGGGAACTTCCAAGGGAACTCGGAGAGATGAAATCATTGATAGAACTTGAGATTAGTAACAATCATTATTATGGTAACATTCCAACAGAAATTGGATTGCTGGAAAGACTTGAAGACTTGGATCTCGGAGGAAATGAGTTGCATGGAACGATACCAAAAGAAGTTGTGAATCTACCGAGGTTGCGAAAATTGAACTTGAGCAGAAACAAAATTGAAGGAAATATTTCTTTTAAGTTTGGTGCAGCTTTGGAGTCTCTCGATCTTAGTGGAAACAGTTTGAATGGAGAAATACCAACATCTCTTGAAGATTTGGTGCAGTTGTCAATGTTGAATCTCTCACATAACATGCTTTCAGGAACCATTCCTCCAAATTTTCAAAGGACTTTAGATTTTGTTAACTTATCAGATAATCAGTTGGAAGGGACACTTCCAAATATTCCAGCTTTTCTTAATGCTTCATTCGAGTCATTGAAAAATAACAAAGGTTTATGTGGAAATATCACAGGCTTGGGTCCCTGTGCAAGTAACCATAATAGAAAGAGCAAGAAAGTGCTTCTATTGGTATTCCCTTCTTTAGGAGCTTTAATATTAGTGTTGTGTTTGGTTGGAATTTTGATGTATATTTTGCGTCGAAAAGAAAAACCAATGGAAGAAAACCGGTCCGAAAGAGTAGAAACACAAAGAGGAGTACAATTTTCCATATGGAGTCATGATGGGAAAATGATGTTTGAAAATATCATCGAAGCTACTGAGAATTTTGATGACAAATATCTTATTGGAGTTGGAAGTCAAGGAAATGTTTACAAAGCAGAAATGTCTGCAGGTATGGTTTTTGCTGTGAAGAAGCTTCATTTGGTAACAGACGAAGAAACGTCATTTGTCAGTTCAAAGTCTTTTCAGAGTGAGATTGAAACCTTGACAGGAATCAAACACAGGAACATTATAAAACTTCATGGATATTGTCAACATTCTAAGTTCTCATTTTTGGTTTACAATTTCATGGAAGGTGGAAGCTTAGATCAAACACTAAACAATGACACACAAGCCAGTGCATTTGACTGGGAAAAGAGGGTGAATGTTGTCAAAGGTGTGGCCAATGCTTTGTCCTATATGCATCATGATTGCTCACCACCTATAATTCATCGTGATATATCAAGCAAGAATATTCTTCTTAATCTTGACTATGAAGCTCATGTCTCCGACTTCGGAACAGCTAAGTTTCTAAAGCCTGGATTACATAGTTTGACCCAATTTGCAGGGACTTTTGGGTATGCAGCTCCAGGTTAGAACCATTTTCCCTTATGTTTAAACTTTAAACAATTTCAATTACAAAAGATAAAATAAAGTAAACTGTTTTCGTATAAACTATAAGTTGTTTTTCATAGACTATTACAAATAAGTTGAAAATGCTTTATGAACATGTCATATTCTATTTTCATAAGCTATGTCAAACAGTCTCACACAAGTGTTTATGTTAGTAGATAAACTGAAATAAGCAATCCAAACATGTCTTTAGTATTGAAATTTGTTGATTTGTGCAAAATATAACTAATAAGTTTATATGTTTGTTTGCAGAGTTGGCCCAATCAATGAAAGTGAACGAGAAATGTGATGTATATAGCTTTGGCGTACTTGCTTTGGAAATCATAATGGGAAAACATCCTGGCGATCTCATTTCATTATTTTTGTCACCATCTACAAGGCCAATGGCTTATAACATGTTGTTGATTGATGTTTTAGATCAAAGACCTCATCAAGTTATAAAACCAATTGATGAAGAAGTGATCTTGATTACAAGGTTGGCATTTGCTTGCTTGAGTCAAAAGGCACGCTCTCGTCCAACCATGGATCAAGTATCTAAAATGCTTGCAATAGGAAAATCACCTTCGAAGAACCAACTTTCCATTGTCAGATTAGGACAACTTCAGTAACATCTCTGTACTTCTTGTGTTGTTATAAGCTTTGTATATAAAGTTAATATAATAACATTTGAATGTGAATTTCGTTTTACATCTTTCTTGAAGTAAGACAAGGAAAACCAAATCAACAAGCCAGATAAATATATGTTACACTTTTGTCTTTTAAAAAAATAAGAAGGTGAAATTATTTTTAGTTAACTTGACACTTATATGTTTAAAACTGTTTTGGAGGGGATTTGAACTTCATCTCTTGAAGTCGAAAAGATCACACTTTTATTACTGCATTGACATCTCATGGAAAATTATGGAGCAATAAAAGATGAATGGTTATTCAAAATTGAATTTTATCTATTAAATTCATAAAATTAACACTAAAGTGTTCTAAATTAGTTATCTTTTAGCCTAATAAAAGTTATATAAAGAGATCTAAAAAAATTGACAGGGAAGATAAATTTCATAAAATCATAATTTGAAATTATTTTCGACTATATAAATTATTCCTCTTTTTTGTTAAAAAAATTGTTTATGGTAAAAATTGAATAAAGTGAAATACATTTGTTTTAAACAGTTGAGTGTGAGCAAAACATATTGTTTTTTTGGTACAATAGCAAAACATAATTTACTTCATATATTTATTTATTGGAAGGTGAAATAATAACCCTGAGAAATAAACAATGATAAGATGACGTCGTTTCGCTTCTTTGTTTCAGTTTTCGGTTAACTCATGAAACTCGCTTCGCAGCCAGGTTTTTCTTTTTCTTCATTCCTATTCTGCTTCATTCCTGTTTTATTTCATTATATATTTTTTTACCAGTAAAGTTAATGAAAAATGCACTATTAAGTGATGCAATTTTATTTTTCATTTTGTAATCATAATGTTCTAATTAATCAGTTAATATGGGATACTGGTATTATAATTTAGCATTAGACAACAAGATGAATTATATTTTTGAAGTCGTGTATTCGTGCATTATATGTTTATGTGGATTCAGCAATATAGCATCTAGGTTGAATTAGAATTTCTTTAATTTTGTAAATGAATTTAATTTTTATGCACTAATAGTGTAAAAAGTTTTATATAGTGTGCGGCTATATGACCCAATCATGTGAAGAATTAATCTCTAAGGATGTGTTTAGGAATTTAGGAGGGTAGGGGAGAGGGCTTTGAAAAATAGGAAGGATGATGCATGAAGAAAAGCTAAAAAAGGTGAATTTTTTTTTCAATTTTTTCCTACTCTCCTCTCACTCAATCCCTTCTCTCCGCTCCCCTCCAAACTCCAAAACAGAGCCTAATATAGTCAGACTAGCTGCATAAATAAGCTTTCAGAATCCCTACTTGCACTGCCATTTATTGATAATGATTACAAAATACACTATATTAAGATACATAGACAACCAAAAAAGGATAAAATAACAAAAGCCTCACGGCCTATTGATAACACAAACTCCTAATACTCAAATACATTGGCATGTGCATTCCACATTGTAATATCTTGACAGAACGAGTTTTCAAGATATTGTTTATTTGCGCTTAACTGTAATAGGACTCCTTACAATGTGTATTCCATTTGTCCATTGCAAATCCCCAAATTGGTATTTCCTCCTTGGTGTCACATTTGTTGCTTGCACAATAACTTGGAATGTCTTCTTTTCACCAATTTTTTTGAAACTCAAAGATTTTGGTACGACAACAATTTTATATCCAGGCAATTGGGCTTTTGCAAAATATATACTTGGTGGCCCAACATTGGTGACTGTACGTGTCACATTGATGACATTTAAATCAAGATTCGGTAATGTGATTGAAGGGTAGTTTAAGTCTTCTAAGCTATGAGATCCTGAACATTTAAATGTCATGTTGAAATTAAGTGATGAAATGAGTTGTTGGTTGTATCCAGAAGCACATAAGAAGTTCAAGTAATCAACAATGGTTAGATCATAGACAAGTCCGGGGTCTATTGCATTGTTGGGTTGAACATGTCCTGAACCATAAGCAAATGGATTTGCCAGTTTTTTATCAAATGCATCACGTATAGGGTTGTTTGTGTTATCTCTCGTGCTTGCTGCATGCCCACACATTTGCATAAATTAGTAATCGTTTTAAAATTAGACATATCTAGGATGTGATTAGATTGGCTGCAGTAAACACCATTTAATTGTAGTGCAATTAGACACATTTAGACAGTTCAATCAGACGATCTAAATTTTAAGTTTAGATTTTAAATTTAAAATTAGTAAAAGTCCGACCTTAAAATATGAATCGTTCGATCTTATACGGACAATCTAAATCTGTTAACTGCAACGCGGTTAACTGTTGCAACAAATCCAAATTCATGTAGGATGAGAGAGACAATACCCGTGGTCATGATAGCTGATTTAATAGCTGCTGGACTCCAATTAGGATGAAGTGTTTTGATAAGTCCTGCAATGCCAGCGACATGAGGGCAAGACATAGAAGTTCCTTGCATTACATTGAATGGAAAACCTCGTCGAGTGTCTGTTAGTAAATTAGATGCACTTGCAAACAATGAATAGGCAGCAAGGATGTTTACACCTGGCGCAGTTACATCAGGCTGAAACAATAAACAAAAGCAATCAATCTCATTAAAAAATCAATACAATTAAGGATTATTATATATTCGATCTGTTTCTAACTATAAGCATCATTTGTAAAAAATAACGTTCCTAAATATAAATCTATTTTCAAATTACTAGATGTATTTATTACTATTTTCAAACATATTCTTTATTAATACTACTAATTTATCATAAAAGATAAAAAGTCAAAGTTGACCACTTTCATATACAAAGAGTATTACAAGAATATCTACTTATATTTCAAACACAATAAATTCACTATCTATTTTTTGTAACACATGTGTAAAAGTAAAAGAGTGATAATAAAAAGTGACAATAGGAGTAACATGCATATAAAACAAATCAAAGTGAATAACACCTTGAGTATTGATGGTTGAATGTTATTTGGTCCTCTAGATGAGAATGAAGCCATAACTGGAGCTGGCTTTCTTCCATAGAAAGTTTTTGCTTGTGACAACCTTATTATAGTACCTGAGTTTATTGAATCCCTGCAAAATAATATATCTATCTGTATATAAATGGTGCAGTCATTTTGTGACATGTAATTTAATAATGTCACAATTTTATATAAAATTTTATTAAAAGAAGGGCATATATAATTAATTATTACGTGGCAGTTATGTCTAAACGAGCAGCTTTTGTTTTTGAATGGTTTTGCGGATAGGCTACTGTGGACAAAACATGAGGCTCAGACAGAAGTGTTCTCCCATTAACTTTTGGTTGATTTTCCAAAAGCATTCCTTTTGCTCCTGCAGATAAAGCTTCTTGACCCTCACTCACTGATTTTATTTTCCCTTCTCGAACACATGACACTATTTTGCCATTCACTTTTGCAGGATCAAGTGTTTTTGGTCTACAAAACAGACTGCAACAATATAAAAAGTGTAAGAAACAATAGTTTAGTAATTGTGTTTTGGTCCTCTTATTTATCTAAATTCATTATTTTGGTTCTTTATTTTTTACTTCTTTGATTGCACTTTTAATCTCCTAAACTCCTTAATTTTGAAACTTAAGTCTCCACTTTTTCAAAATTGACAGTTTTTAGGAACCAAAAGTTTCAAAACTACACAATTTTAGGAGATCAAAAGTAAAAGTAAAAGTAGGACCAAAATTGTGTTTTGGAAAAATAAGAAACCATAAAAAGAGTTGAGGTCGTTAACAAACATACACGTTATTTTAAAGTAAATTTTTTAAATGGATTAAGATCATCTACTGCAGTTGCACATCACTTAGATTCAGTGAGATAAAATTTATCTGTATAGATGTAACAGTTCTCACAAGTGCCATACAACTACGGTAGAGATCCACAGACTTTTAGAATTTAAACTTACGCATCACGAGTTGTGGCATTGGCAAATTTAGCATCAGTAGATTCCACTACAGTAAAAGACTGATCAGGTGGCAAGTTTACAAAAAGACTGGCTCCCTATTAATAGAAAATATGAACACAATTAATTCCAAACCTACAAAAACAACAATAAGGAGAACAAGGAGAGATCATTATACCGTGATTCTTTCATTGCCAATGGTTATAGTACTGCTAAAGTCTCTGTCTAATGTACTAGCAGCAACAGTGAATACCCAAGGAGCAACATTAACAACACTACCAGGTGTTGGTCCTTCATTTCCAGCAGAAGCAACTAGTAAAATATTTCTAGAAAGTGCATGAAATGCACCAATTGAAATCTCATCAGTGAAAATTTCTTCAGAATTTGTACTAGATGCGCCTCCAGCAGAAACAGAAATGAGATCAACACCATCACTAATGGCTTGATCAATAGCAGCTAACACATCAGCACCGTAACAACTAGCAGCATCTGTTAGAGACCAACACACTTTGTAGGTTGCAACTCTTGATCTTGGTGAACCACCTTTGATAGTACCATTTCCAATACCAAAAATGCTTGCACCTCGAACAAAGTTTCCACCTGCTGTTGATAGAGTGTGAGTACCATGGCCTACAAAGTCACGTGCTGTTTGTTGTGAACGAGGTAGTTTTCCGTTTGATGATTCATATGCTTTGTTGAAAAACCTTGCTCCAATTAGTTTCCTGGTTGTGTAATTAATTAATAAAAAATGGTTTAAAAATTGATTTACAACAGGGAAACATTTCTTGACTCACAAGCTAATTTTGTATGGTTGAATTTTTATACCAAACTCAAATTATAAGATAGTATTGGAGGATATATGACCATCCAACCCAAATTTTAAAAAACAATGGCATATTTGCTATCCAATTGTAACAATTATTTGCCTAGTCACATAAAATTTCAATTTTTACCAACAGTTTATGGTGTGATTTTGAGATGGGTGGCAGGTTACAAGTTTTGTTCTAAGTCACATTCAAACAGAAATTCAAAGTCTTTTTCTTTTCCTGAATGAGATTCAAAGAGGAATCATAGGTGGAAAAGGTTTGATCAGAATGATATAACACTCAATTTGTATTCACACAGGCAAAATATGATTAATCACATGTAAAATATAGTTTATTGATTTGAATAGATGATTCAACTACATAATTAATTATAATATTTAATTTTATCTATATTAATCATCTATTCAAATAAATTAACCATATTTTTAAGTAAGATAAACAAAATGTCACTTATTTACGTTAAAAAAAATATATATGATAGAGACTCATAAAACATTTTTATATCACATGTTGTGCCTAAGGTTGGCCTTCTTTAGAGTCTTAGAAAAAAAATTCGTGGCAAGTTATTTTGTCATTAAAATTTGCAAAAAAAAGTAAAAAGGTTTCTATAATTAAAACGCATCCATCGAAATAATCTATTTTTTTATCTGATCAAATATAAGAGAATTATTAATAGTGATTATTTTGTCATTGTATTATTTATTTATAAAGCTCGTATATTAATTTTTGGTGAAGATAATTTATACAGATTAGCACATTAACGGAGAAAGTGAAAAAAAAATGATATATTTAGTTTAAATTATATTTAAAAAGTGTTCGTTAGCACATTAAGATGTAACAGGGGAAGCATGTTGAAAGATAACCTGTTACATGGAAGTTTGTTAGAACCTCGAAGTTTGTTAATTTGACAGATATTACCACCACGCCATTTTGCAGGAACCGGACCTATTCCTCTGTCGCTAAAACTATTGGATTCCGGCCAAACACCTGTTATCCAAATTCTGAACTATTAAAGATAATACTATTTTGAATAATTTATCAACAGATCTTTCACATGCAAGATTATAATATTAAATATTCAATGTTATCTTCATTTTTACATAAAATATAATAAATAATAAAAAGGACAAAATTGGAATCGTTGTAAGTTGCTAGCTACTTGACTTATTTATTTAAACGTGTAATCCTCCCATACGCAAATTTCAAAGAATGAACTAAGCACGGGATATTGTGGTAAAATAAAATACAATACTTTGGTATAAACTAAGACCTCAAGAAAGCATCTTGTTGCCAACTCAAAGAAAGCTTGTAGATTTTGTCTCATATCTAGTAGGTCAATAGAAAATACTATACTATGCGTCCAATAGTTCTATAACAAATATTATATATACGGACCAGAGCCACAAACTTTTCACTAGTAGTAATAATGAAGACTTAATTCGAATAATTTATCACACGAGACCACAAATATCTTATTATTATTAGTACTTTTTATTTAGTGCCAGAGCTTGACTCATTTTTCTGAAGCGACCAATTGTAAAGTAGTTACTATATTTTTATTATATTTCGTTATATTGCAACGTTCACTCAAATCCAAAACAAGTTGCAAATGGTTTCTACAAGCAAATATTATTAGAGGAAAGGGGATTAACTTTTGCACAAGTAATGCCTATTTAATTTAATGCATTTCTTTTTATCAAAGTTAATGCAAATTTCGAATACAATAAAAAGCGGCCGAAGTGAAAAAACACATAACAAGCAGCCACCAAAAATTGAGCAGGAAGTTAGGGATTTCATACTGTTAGAAGATTAGTCGTTGGATTAAAATCAAATAATTTAAATTTGAGTTTGATTTTTTGAATTATAAAATAAAAATTAATATTATTTTAGACCATTCAATTATGGTCGAATAACTACTAATATTTTGACTATGTGCATGTTGGATTCTACTTATTGCAGAAAATCGGAATTCAAATAAATATAATGATCAATAAAAATGAAGAATTTTTTTAATAAGAAAATAGAAATTATATTAATCAGAATAAACATCATTCATCAATCTAAAAAGTTGTCACAAAAAAAAATATACGCTAAAGGATTCATTCATCAAATAATCCGTATACTCCCACATGTAAACACTTTATTTTCTTTTACCTTAAATATAAAAAAAATACGTATACTTATGAAATAATAAATATCAAAAAGTATATATATTTAGCCTAAATTTAGACAAAATTCTTATAATTTTTTTCTTTTATCCAAAGTCGGAGTATGATATATGTCATGTCACAGGATACCCTCTATAGTTTTTAATGGAAATTGGCAGTGATATATAATTAATTGACAGAAAATGTTGTTCTAAAAATTATTATTATAACTAAATAAAGATTTTGATTGGATTATAGAGAATAATTGTACTAGTAAAGCTTAGTAGACTACCTGTATCAATGTTAGCTATGATTGTATTTTCACCAAACCTTCCCTTTTGCCAAGCTGAATTGATATCATTTCCACGCAATCCAAGAAATTCCCATGAACGAGTAGTGTGCAATTTGTGCTCTTTGCTCAAAAACACAGATACCACCTTTCCATTTTCTGAATAAATATCTTGAAACATTAAAACACTAGATCTATTATAACATTAATTGGAAGCATGGTATAAATTATGTTTCTCACTTGCAATTTGTGCAGCTTCTTCATCTTCAACTATAGCTGCAAATCCATTTATGTGTTTGTTATATGAATAAATAATTGCATCTTTGGCACTCTCCTTGCTGTCAATTAATTATCAAATAAATATACATTAGTCAATCAATATATTTCTTCTATAGAAAAGCTTCAGAAATTTTTTGTAATGGTTTTCTCATATATATATATATATACCTTCCTAAGATTGAAGCAAGTAAATCATAATGAGAAGATGTAGCAATTTCAAGGTCAACAGAGGAAGGGCTTGGACCATGTGAATGTGTTCCCAAGTATACAATGTAGCACTGTAAATAGGATCATAAAAAAATCATTAGATGATTAAATTTAATGAAAATTAACCAAAATATTATGAAATCATTATCTTAATTACAATGTAGTAATTAAGTTCATTACTATGTATATGTGCAATTAAGAAGCAAAAGTGACTTACCTTTTTGGTGGCATGAACATGATTGAGCGAAAAAGTGAAAATAAGAAGAGATGAAACAAGAAAGTGATGAAGACAAAAAGTGGATCGAACCATTCTTCTCTATCTATGGAAAGCGTTTAACTTATCTTAGGGGATCTATGCTAATTCCTCACCTTCTGTAATGAAAGGCCTAAATAAGGAGAGCTAAAAAGTATTTTTATTTTTCGATTTTATTTATTTATTTATTAAATAGTCTAATAACTAGAATTTTACACTTAAAATATAAAATATAGAGAAGTAAAGAATCTCAAATTTAAATTTAAGTCTTTATATAATAATTTCGTTACAATTATTAATTGAAATGTAACTTATAAGTGTTAAAATAGTTAATTCAAAAATGATTACTTGTGATTAAAAGTTAGTTAGGATGGCTAAATTTTTGTAAATGAAGTTAATTAGTTGGTTATAATGTTACTATTCAAATCTGTTTGATAAATACTCAAAGTTGGGCATATTGCTTGTGCAACAAGTAATTGAAATAAACTTGATTCTATTCAATCCATTTTTCTGCAATTCCAATTCTTATTATTCCAAAATATTTTCTAACAATTGGCATCGAGAGTTGGATTCTAATTCAAGGGAAACACGAGTGAAAGTGTGAGTTTCTTGCAATTCTTGTGAAACACAAGTGATCGTGAAAGAAGAGAAAAGAGTCATGAATGGATCAGGAAATTTTCAATCAAATCTTCCAATACTTGATGGAAAGCTGGGAAAGATGGCGTGCACCAATGAAATCATTGATGGGTGCTCAACAAAGACAATTGAGAGTGGTACAAGATGGATATGATCAGTTGTGCTCAAATCCAACAGAAAGACACCAAACCAACTTCAAGGATTCAAAGAGAATGGACTACAAGGCACTGTTCTATATTCAACAGAGTATTGACTCAAACAATTTTGAAAAAATCTGAAAGACATATACTTCAAATGAGGCATGGGATATCTTGGTAAAATACTACAAAGGTGGAGAGAAGACCAAGAAAAATAAAACTTCAAATGCAAAGGAGGCAGTATGAGTTGCTGTAGATGGAGGAGGATGAGAATATGTCTAACTACTTCAATCGTGTGCAAGCAATCACTAATCAGATGTAAACCAATGAGAAGTGATTATTGAGGTGATGGTTATTGAAAAACATATGAGGACATTAAAACAAAGATATGATCACACAATGGTGGCAATAGAGGAGTCAAAGGATCTTGATATAATGAAGCTGGAAGAACTATAAGGCTCCTTGGAAGCTCATGCACTAAAAGAAAATACTCAATCTGTGGCCGAAAAAAACTATCACAAATTACTGACAGAAAAAGTCTTCACAAATATTAAAATTCAAATTGGTTGTTATTTGTGGCGAAAAAGCCCTCACAAATCAAAAATATTTTTTAGCATGATTTTATGGCGGCATATATCCTCACAAAATCAGAACGTTGGAGCATTGTAAGGACTTATGCCGCTACAAAATCAGCCTGTGGGAGCATTTTGAGGGTTTAGGCCGCCATAAAATCATGCAATTGACATTTTGTGGCCGCTTTGACCCCCACAAATGCCATTCTTTCTCTCTATATATATCACTCTTCATCTTATTTCTCATTTCTACATTCTCTCTAAATTTTCTCTGTACCTTCTCTCTAAATTTTCTTTTTACCTTTCTCTCTACAAATATTTTTCTATCTGCTATGTATATCTTTCTATTTTGCTTTTGGTTTGTATGAATGTATTATACATTATTATTTAATTATGGTGTATTTTATTTTTGATTTGTATGATATAATTTATAAAGTTTGGATTTTTTTTGAAGTAATAATTTAATTAATATTAAAATTAAAATTAAATTTTTATATATAATATTTATTTAAATTTTCAATTTCAAATTATATAAATATTAATTTTTTATATATAATATTAATTTCTAATTTTATAAAAAAAATTAATAAAGTTATCCATTATTAGTTTCATCATTTAAGCCTTCACAAAATGGAGAACTTGTGGCGGCTTTGGGCCCACAAACTGTAGATTTTTCTAATCAAGCTTTATCCTTTGTGGTTGTCTAAGCCCTCACAAATTTGTGGTGAAATTTTCCGTCATAAATTTGTGAGGGCTTAAACCCTCACAAATGTAACAAAAAAATCAACTGTTGTGGCCGTTTTTGCCGCCATATAACATTTAGACTGAGTTATCTGTGGCTGCCTTAGACAGCCACAAATGTGGCTATTGTGGTTGTTTTCCTTCGTTTGTGAGGGTTTTTGGCCGCCACAAGAAAATATTTTTCTTGTAGTGATGAGTTGAGAGTAAAAGAAAGAAGTACATCAAGCACACAAGTACAAGTACTACAGGCTCAAGTCAGCAAGAAATTCAATCAAGATGGAGTGAAATACAGTAATGGAAAGGGAAAATCCAAGTGGTACAAGAAGCAAAATCTTAATGAAGTTGTTGGATCCTCAAAGAATCATAACAGTTTTTACAATCATAGCAAGAAAGAAAATGGTGACAAATGAGGTAAGAAGAAATTTACCAAGAAGGGGATTTGATGCTATAAAGTCAAAATTAGGGTCACTTTGCTGAAATACAGCTGGCCTAGGCAGATGATTCTTATTCTAATGAAGTGTTGCAGATGGATGCCACAAGCACAAAGAATGAATGCCTAAAATTATGGTATCTTGACATAGGTTACTCCAACCACATGACAAGTCGTAAGGTGTAGTTTGTAAGCATTGATGAGAAGGTGAAAAAAAAGATCAAATTTGCAGACAATAGTAGAGTGACAGTTGAAGGAGTTGGCAAGGTATTGATTCCAAGGAGATATGGCAAACAATGTTTCATATGTGATGTGTTGCATGTATCAAACATGAAGAATAACCTGTTGAGTCTTGGACAATTGCTAGAAAAAGGATACTCAATGAAGATGGAAAATGGGCAAATGAAGATGTTTGATAGTTCAAATAGGCTTGTCTTGAAGGCACCACTATACAAGAATAGAGCCTTAAAAAATGAGATTCAAATTAGTGATTGGTTGTTGAAGTCAAGAGTGAAAACTGGCTATGGCACGAAAGGTTTGGGCACTTGAATTTTAGGAGTCTTCAAATGCTGTAGGATAGGGGCATGGTGTTAAGAATTCCTAAAACTCATATACCA
Organism: Cicer judaicum; assembly: GCA_037974835.1. Lineage (NCBI taxonomy): Eukaryota > Viridiplantae > Streptophyta > Magnoliopsida > Fabales > Fabaceae > Cicer > Cicer judaicum. The sequence goes on along the minus strand of JBBPBS010001064.1, from coordinate 2,607,959 downwards.
AAGAAGATATGTGAGGAATGTTGTTAGGCAAATCAACACATGAACTCATTCAGATAAGAATTGCCAACTATATCTTCAAGGATCATGGAGGTAATCGTTTCTTATGTTTGTGGTCCATTTGAAGAAATGTCAATAAGAGGAAAAAATTACTTTATATCATTCATTGATAATTTCATAAGAAAAATATGGGTATATATAATTAAAAGAAAAATTGAAGTGCTTGATGTGTTTAAAAGATTCAAAGTGATGGCAGAAAACCAAAGTAGTTGTAATCTGAAAGTAATTGGGACATATGGAATAGGAGAATACAATTCTCATGAGTTTCGTGAAAAGGAAGGAATGTTACATGAAGTGACTGCACCATACACACCGCAACACAATAGAGCTGCTGAAAGAAGAAACAAGACCATATTGAACATGGCTAGAAGCATGCTGAAGGGAAAGAAAATGCCTTAAAAGTTTTGGGGAGAACCAGTGTCAACTACAGTATACATATTGAATAGGTGTCCAACCAAAATACTTGGCACGAAGATACCTGAAGAGGCATGGTTTGGGAGGAGGCCAAATATGAGTCATCTAAGAGTGTTTGGCTCACTATGTTTCAGACATGTGCCTGTCCATAACAAAAGAAAACTTGATGATAGGGCTGAGCAGGTGGTGCTATTGGTGTATGACTCAAAAGAGGCTTATAAGCTCTATGATCCAAACAAAGAAAAGGTAGTAATAAGCAGGGACATATCGGTAGATGAATAAAAAAAAAGGGACTGCAAGATAAGTGCATCCAGCTCAATCAAAACAACCATTTTAATCAGTGCAGCCAACTCAAGCAGTGCAGAAGTAGTGGAACTAAATGATGATCAGCCAACAGAAACAATAGTACAACCAACTCCATAACCAATGAGAATATCTGGAAGAGCCAGACAACCTTTTGTGAGATTAAATCATTTTGAAGTAGCATTTGACTCAACAATCAATACACATGGAGAATTGATACATTATGTCTTGCTAGTTGGATCCAAAACCAATCAATGATGATGAGGCCCTAAGAGATCCAAACTAGAGACTAGCAATAGAAGATAAGCTTAATGCCATAGAAAGAAATAAGACCTGGGAGTTAATGACTTTACCGATCACAAAAGACCACTTGATGTGAAGTAGGTCTATAAAATAAAGATGAAGCCTGATGGACAGATTGCCAAGTACCAAGCCAAACTTGTAGCAAATGGATTTTTGCATAGGCTGGGACTGGATTATGATGAAGTCTTTGCACCAATGCCCAAAATTGAAACAATGAGGCTGGTAGTATCAATGACTAGCTACAAAGGTTGGTCCATGTGTTAGCTAGATGTAAAGTCATCATTCCTCAATGGACCATTATAAGAAGAAGTCTATGTAAGCCAGCCACCAGGATATGAGATAAAAGGCAAAGAAGACAGTTTGTACAGACTGAGGAAAACATTATATGGCCTAAAGCAAGCTCGTAGGGCCTGGAACAAGATGATTGACAGGTTTCTCATAGAGAAGCAGTTTGAAAAATGTGTAAATGAGCATAGAGTCTATTTTAAGAAGACAACAACAACACATACGCTATTAATATGTTTATATGTTGATGATTTGCTAGTAATTGACAGTGATAAAGCAAAAATCGAGCCGTTCAAAATCAGAATGGAAAATGAGTTTGAGATGACAAATTTAGGAACATTGTCGTATTTCTTGTTATTGAATTTGTAACCATAGAAAATGTCTTTATGCATCAAAAGAAGTATGCTAATGATGTATTAAAGATATTTAATATGCAAGATTGCAACAAAACTAGCACTCCATCAAAAGCAGTATTGATATTGTCAAAGGAAGGAATGAGGAGTTGGTTGATTCTACAACATTCAAGCAAATGGTACGATCCTTGAGGTATTTGTGCAACACAAGGCCAGACATAGCCTACAGTTTGGACTGGTCAGTAGGTATATGGAGAAGCCTATAACACCTCACTACTTGGCAGCTAAAAGGATTTTGAGATACATTAAAAAAACCAACAAGCTTGGACTGCTATATACTAGAGACTCGAAAGGAGATGAAGCTAGACTGACTGGTTTCACTTATGTAGATTAGTGTGAGGATAAAGATGACAGAAAAAGCACCTCATGTTATGTGTTTATGATAAATGAGTCACCATCACATGGTGTGCAAGAAAACAAAGCATAGTAGCACTGTCCATTTGTGAAATTAAAATAGGGAGCTTGCCAAGCTTTGTAGCTGGCAAAATTGATGATGGATCAATTGGGGCTGAGAAGTAATCAAGCAGTGACGATAAAGATAGACAATAAATCAACAATAGATCTAGCAAAACATCCAAGTGCTCATGGAAGAAGCAAGCACATAAAAACAAGATTTCATTTCTTAAGAGATCAAGTAATGAAAGACAAGAGAAAGCTAGAATACTGCGGTACCAATGATCAAAAGGCTGACATTCTAACAAAAGGCTTGAAGAGAGTAAAGTTCCAAGAGATGAAAGACAAACTTGAATTAATATTACCTTAATAATTTTTAGTTTGGAAGAGTGTTAAAATAGTTAATTCACAAATGTCTACTTGTGATTATAAGTCAGTTAAGTATTATGATGCTAAAATTTTGTAGATAAGTATCGAAAAAATTTCTATAAAAAAATAATCACGGGACATAGGCATTATTTTCCAACAATTCATTATTATTTTCTAAAAGGGTCAATTAAACTACTACTAGTCCTAAATGGTTGTTGTTGTTGGCATTCTAAGTCAATGTTCAAGGAACACGAATAATGAGAAACAACTAAAAGTAGTCTTTTAATAAGCAGGAATAGCTGTTAGATAATAGATTATCAAAATATTCATTGGTCCCAAAACTTGTCTTTCTTCTTATATTTTTCTATCTATTTCTGGCACTACATTCTTGATCGGTCTCGTGTTTCTCTTTCCTCGACAAATATTTTTTAAGTGAAGTGAGAATCGTGTTATTTATTTATTTGTTCATTCATTGACAAATGTAAATATATTAATTGCTAGGATATTTATTATTTTTTCCTTGACCAAAACTTAAATCCTAATTTTTTAACTCCACCTACTCCTTCAACTATTAGCCAAAATTAGTTAAAATACTTAACTCCTTTGTGATAGATTTTATGTGTTCATATTACGCAGTATATTAATAACGATTAACATTTATTGAATTAGTAATGATTAATACTTATATTTTCAAATAACACAATCGATAATATTAATCAATTTAAAAAATTATTTTCATATGAATGTATTATTTGACAATGAATCGATATAGTTTAATTGACTACAATTTGAATCATCTTACACTAGACACAGTTATTATTAATAAGGAGATATATTTTAACAATATTTTTTTATAGAAATACTTTCATTTTTTTTCGGGACATTTTCGTATTTTAAACTTTATTAAAAGATAATATTTATCTACTCTTCTCAATACATGTATATTTTTTTATAAAATCTAAATGGTACAACTGAATCTTTCTATTTAATTCGATTACATCAAACAATCAATTAATAATTTAATAGTTCAACTAATAATAGAATAACCTATTACATTTATCGATTCAACGACACATTCTTATTTATGGATTCAACCATCAATTCTTCATACAAATGTTTCTTACATCAGTCAAAAAATTTATGTGTACTTCTTGAAAGTATGCTCATCTCCTTCAACAACTTATTTAATTTCTTTAAACTTTCATCAATTAAATTATGTATTTATAATTGAATGCTATTTTTTATTTTTATTATCTTTATTATAATGATAATTTGAATGTTAAAAAATAAATGAAAAATTAAGTATTACATAAAATTAAATTATTTTTAATCTATTATATATATTTAAAACAGATTACTGATGACACTTCATCATATTTCATTCACGTATACAAATGTTTCTCGCCGCACCGGCCATACTCCTTCAACAATTTGTTTACCCCCCCCC
>JBBPBS010001064.1:2590534-2601860 GCA_037974835.1 Cicer judaicum | reverse complement strand
TATTTTTGAGTTTGTATTATACATTTTATTTTATCAAATAAATACAAGTACCATTATATATTGACAAATAAATTGACAATCAAAATACAATGAGTCAAACAATTATCTTATACAATAAGTTATCATACGAATTTTATAAAATATTTAAAAAATTAAATTAGATGATTGTGATAAACATAATTTTCTCTCATTTTAATTTTTCTAATCATATTTAATTGTTATCAATTAATAAAATAATGTTATAAGATAAATTTTTTTAGGTAATTGTTAATACACTAATCTCAATACTCCAAATAACCTCTTTAATGATTTCTAAATCACCCCTTACAGAAAATCCCTACACTTTCTATGAACAACACTAAAAAATGTGAAAATTCACTAACAAAATATCAAAATATGCCATTAAGCTCCATCCACTATTAAATGTTTTGTATACTACCTTGCAGTACTTAAAAGAAATTTGTTGTTACGAGTGAATGTAGTTTGAATTTGATATCTATTTTTTTAATATAAATTCTCTATGATTTTTTATAAGTCATAATATAATAATAATAATAATAATAATAATAATAAAATTTATTATTATTATTATTATTATATTTAATATGATATTATTTAATTCATTAAGTTATTTTATATATATTCATTAACTTATCTTAAATTTTATGACTAAAAAAAATAATAAATTTTATTATATTTGATGTGATTAAATATATATTTTGTATGATCATATCTTATTCAACAATCATCTCCATAAGAGATAATATTTTTTAGATAAAAATATAAACAAACAATTATAAAAATTAATTTGAATTTTTCTTCTTCTTCTTCTTGTCAAACTTTAGGAAGAGTTTCATAAAACCAAATATTTTTATTATTTAGAATTCTAATTTTAATATAAAAATAAAAAATATCTATCACTTCTTGGACATGTTCAAATCATAAAGATCCAACCATCTATAAATTTAAAATTTAAAAAAATAATACTCAACAACTTAAATTTTAACATTATTATTTAACTAATTTTTTATACTATACTTTTTCAATATATTAACATTTTATATTATAAAAATAAAATTTTGGTCTCTAAGAACTGAATTGTCGCACACCCTAAATATCTTTTACCTTGGAATCTGAATTATTTTGACCAAATGTGATCAAACAGTCATTTTTTCAACAAAATAAACACAAGTAATATATTCAAAACATTCACACAATACCCACGTCGTTATTCATTGCTTAATTAAACTCATCAAATTTACATATAAAATCTGAGATAATTTCGTTGATCCTCATTCTTTAGCCAAATTTTGATTAAAAAACAAAAAATCCATGGCACCCACGTTGTTCATGATTCTATCAAGCTGGCAATTTCTGTTCATAATTCTGTGTGTCCCTCCAACACTGTCATTACCACAAACTATGGCTGAAGACAGTGAAGCAAAAGCACTGTTGAAATGGAAAAATAGCTTTGACAACCATAGTCAAACTCTCTTGTCAACTTGGAAAAATACCTCAAATCTATGCAATTGGCAAGGGATTCAATGTAAAAAATTCAACTCTATCTCTGGCATAAGTCTTGATAATTATGGAATAAAAGGTACACTCCACTCTCTTACCTTCTCTTCATTCCCCAACCTCATTACCATAAACATCTACCAAAACAACTTTTATGGAACCATTCCCCCACAAATTGGCAACATGTCTAGTGTAAAAATCATGAATTTTTCCAAAAATTATTTTGATGGTTCCATCCCTCAAGAAATATGCAAATTAACAAGTTTACAAATGCTTGATATCTCCGTATGTAAACTAACTGGACCAATTCCTAATTCCTTTGGTAATTTGACCAACCTAATATTTCTTGATTTAGGAGACAACAATTGGTCTTTTGGCTCTTTTCCTCATGACATTGTAAACTTGAAAAAATTAAATTATCTAGGAATTGCACATAGTAACCTAATTGGTTCCATTCCACAAGAAATTGGTTTGTTAACAAACCTTGCTTTATTAGATTTGTCAAGAAACTCTTTAACTGGTAGCATCCCAGAAACAATTGGTAACATGAGCAATTTAAATATGCTTGTCCTTTCTAATAACTCATTTTTGTCTGGAGAAATTCCACATACTATATGGAAAATGTCTAATTTGACCTCACTCAGCCTTGATAGAAATAATCTCTCTGGATCAATCCCTGATTCAGTACAAAACTTGGTTAATTTGTATCTACTTGCACTTGATGATAATCAATTTTCTGGATCCATTCCTTCCACTATTGGTAACATGAAAAATCTCATCTTTTTGTACTTGGACAGTAATAAGTTTTCTGGATCAATTCCTGCTTCTATAGGAAATTTGATTAATTTGGATACCCTTACTCTCCAACAAAACAATCTCTCTGGAACTGTTCCAACCACAATTGGTAATTTGATGAGGCTCACTATTTTGGAACTATCTGCCAATAAACTTTATGGTAGAATTCCACAAGGTCTTTATAACATTACCAATTGGTATTCCTTTCTTGTGTCTGAGAATGATTTTATTGGTCATTTGCCACCTAATATATGCTCTGGTGGATCCTTAGTGTATTTCAATGCGGATCATAATCAATTCACTGGTCCAGTACCGATAAGTTTGAAAAATTGTTCTAGCATTGAAAGAATCAAACTTCATGCAAATCAAATAGAAGGAGATATAGCAGAAGATTTTGGTGTATACCCGAATTTGGAATATGTTGATCTGAGTGAGAATAAATTTCATGGTACTATTTCATCAAATTGGGGGAAGTGCCTTAATCTTGATACATTCAAGATATCCAATAATAATATTTCTGGTGGTATACCGTTAGAACTTATTAGATTAAACAAGTTAGGTAGGATTCATCTTTCATCGAATCAATTGACCGGGGAACTTCCGAAGGAACTAGGAGAGATGAATTCGTTAGAAGAACTTGAGATTAGTAACAATCGTTACTATGGTAACATTCCAATAGAAATTGGATTGCTGCCAAGACTTGAAGACTTGGATCTTGGAGGAAACGAGTTGCGTGGAATGATACCGAAAGAAGTTATGAAGCTACCGAAATTAAGAAAATTGAACTTGAGCAGGAATAAAATTGAAGGGAGTATTCCTTTTAAGTTTGGTCCAGCTTTGGAGTCTCTTGATCTTAGTGGAAATTTTTTGAATGGAAAAATACCAACATCTCTTGAAGACTTGGTGCAGTTGTCAATGTTGAATCTCTCACATAACATGCTTTCAGGAACCATTCCTCCAAATTTTCAAAGGACTTTGGATTTTGTTAACTTATCAGATAATCAGTTAGAAGGGCCACTTCCAAACATTCCTGCTTTTCTTCATGCTTCATTTGAGTCATTCAAAAATAACAAACGTTTGTGTGGAAATATCACAGGCTTGGTTCCTTGTACAACAAACCATAATAGACAGAGCAAAAAAGTGCTTCTATTGGTATTCCTTGCTTTAGGAGCTTTAATATTATTGTTGTGCTTGGTTGGAATTTCAATGTACATTTGGCATCGAAAAGAAAAACCAAAGGAAGAAAGCCGGTCTGAAGAAGTAGAAACACAAAGGGGAGTACTATTTTCCATATGGAGTCATGATGGGAAAATGATGTTTGAAAATATCATTGAAGCTACTAAGAATTTTGATGACAAACATCTTATTGGAGTTGGAAGTCAAGGAAATGTTTACAAGGCAGAGTTGTCTGCAGGTCTGATTTTTGCCGTGAAGAAGCTTCATTTGGTAACAGATGAAGAAATGTCACTTTTCAGTTCAAAGTCATTTAAGAGTGAGATTGAAACCTTGACTAGAATCAAACACAGGAACATTATAAAACTTCATGGATATTGCCAACATTCTAAGTTCTCATTTTTGGTATACAAGTTCATGGAAGGTGGAAGTTTAGATCAAATACTAAACAATGAGACACATGCCATTGCATTTGATTGGGAAAAGAGGGTGAATGTTGTGAAAGGTGTTGCCAATGCTTTGACCTATATGCATCATGATTGCTCACCTCCGATAGTTCATCGTGATATATCGAGCAAGAATATTCTTCTTAATCTTGACTATGAAGCTCATGTCACTGACTTCGGAACGGCTAAGTTTCTAGAGCCTGGTTTACATAGTTGGACCCAATTTGCAGGCACCTTTGGGTATGCAGCTCCAGGTTAGAACCAGTTTCTCTTAGGTTTAAATTATTTCTATAACAAATAATAAACTGAAGTCAATCTGTTTTCATATAAGCTGTAAGTTGTTTTCATAAGTTATATTAGCGAATTTATAAAAATAAGCTGAAAATTGTGGACATGTCATAAACTGTTTCCATAAACTCTCTCGAACAATATCACAAGTGCTTATGTCAGTAAATAAACTCAAATAAGTTAATTCAAACACTTCCTTGGTTTTGTAAATGAAACTTGTTGATTTATGCAAATTATAACTTACAGGTTTATATATTGGTTTGCAGAGTTGTCTCAAACAATGGAAGTGAATGAGAAATGTGATGTATACAGCTTTGGCATACTTTCTTTGGAAATCATTATGGGAAAACATCCGGGAGATCTCATTTCATTATTTTTGTCACCATCTACAAGGCAAATGGCTTATAATACGTTGTTGATAGATATTTTAGATCAACGACCTCATCAAGTTATAAAACCAATTGATGAAGAAGTGATCTTGATCACAAGGTTGGCATTTGCGTGCTTGAGTCAAAATCCACGTTCTCGTCCAACCATGGATCAAGTATCTAAGATGCTGGCCATAGGGAAATCAGCTGTGGAGAACCAACTTTCCATGATCATACTAGGACAACTTCAATAACGTCTTTCAATTTTTGTTGTTTCTTGTGTGTATAATCTTGTATATAAAGTTGATATAGTAACATTTAGATGTGAATTTGGTTTAACATAGATTATTATTGTATCTTTATTGAAGTAAAGACATGGAAAAACTAATCATCCTCATTCCTCACTTAAATTTTTACATGTACATGGACTCATTAATAAACAATCACAAAATGATGTAGTTATGCTTGTCTATTTCACTTTTGGGTTCACTCGTGAAACACGCTTCACAGCCTAGAACAAAAATCCTAACCGTCGTTTTCTTCCGCTTTAGTGCTTCAATCACGTTATTCTTGTTCAATGTGTTAAAAAAAATTTATTGGTATAATGTGTCATTTTCATTGGAGAATTCTCCTTTAAATAATGTTGTTACAGAATGATATGAGTCTTACTACAACGACTAATCTACGGCTGAACTAATTAATTATGAGAATAACTACATAATTATAAATATCATCAATTTTGGTGAGTCTATAAGCATCAATTTGCTGATTAGAAAATTATGTTGTTGACGTGTCAATGATTTGGTGAGGACATAGCCAACTAAACCGATGTTGAGACATGAAGCTGAGTAATTACTTTGCGGTCATAGGCTACCCTAATTGAATGACAATTGACTTCTATGTACTTCCTTCTTTCATGGTATACTGTATTTGCTACAATTTGTATGGCACTTGTATTATCAACATCCAATTGAGTGGTTTTTTTTGTGAAAAACCAAGTTCCGAAAGAAGGCCGCACACTCAAATAATCTTTGAGCATGCTGCAGACATTTACCAGTATTATGCTTTATTAGAGGATTTAGATACAAAATTTTGTTTCTAATACCATGTTAAACTCAAAATTTGTGATTGATAAAATATGTCATTTTCATTGGAGAATTCTCTTTTAAATAATGTCGTTACAAAATTATACAAGTCTATTGCTTGACTAATTAATTATGAGAATAATTACATAATTACAAATATCATTAAATCTATGATTATGAAAACCATCAATTCCATTGACACAACCAGCCTCAAGTTCAAACCATGCTCAGGTTTTTCTTTTACATCTTTCTCACTCTTGTTTTATTTCACGATATTGTTTAGTTGACCGAGGGAACATTTGGGTTGGAATGATTTACAAATGTTAAGACATTTCATGTTCTGCTGTACATAGCAGAGGATACACTCTTTTATAGATGGAAGTGTCTTCACTCCATCTCCAAATGCCAATCAGCTTTCAGAATCCTGTACTTGAACTAGTTTCTTCCAAACAAATATGACCTGTATTTAGTGTTGACAAATTATATGAGATTATGGGTATTTGAGACTAAACTGGTCGTCTGCAGTATTGTATACTTAAGTAGAAGTGTTATTTTTAGTGTATGTATGGAAGTTATAAATATATTATCAGTATTTCAATATATCACATGAAATTTTTAAAAAAGTTATTATTATTTAGTATAAATTACATATGCGGTCTCTTAATTTAATTTTAGTTAACGATTTTGTCATTTATTTTTTTTTTCTTTTAGATTTAGTCATTTATTTTATATTTTAAAATATTAACAATGTTATCTTTATTTTATAAAAATTCAAAAAAATCATTAAAATTTTTAAATAAAACTTATAAAATTAATAATCATCTTTAATATAATATAAATTTCATCAAATACATAACTCAAATATTCAAATAAATTCATATTTTCATCTCTAACAACATCAAATAAAGAATGAAAATACGAGTTTATTTAAAGATTTAAGTTATGAATTTGATAAATTTACATTTTATTGAAGACGATAATGAATTTTATGAATTTTGTTTGAATTTTTTTATAAAAGACAACATCATTGACATTTTAAAACATAAAATATCAAATTGTCACTTAAAATTAAAATAAAAGACCAACTCAAAAAAAAAAATAGAAAATAAAAACATTAGCTGAAATAAAGTTAAGAGACCACTAGTACAATTTAGCCTCTTATTTAATTATTAAGTTTAGTCCATTTACTCTTAAATTGACACTTCTACCCAATAACAAGTACATAAATAAATAAGAGTCGATCTCTAACAGTCTTACTAGCTAAAATTTTGAGAAAAACAATGAGATATAAAGAAAAAGTTGGAGAAAAACAATTAGTGAATGAAAGCTCCTGCATTCACATTTGAAGACATAAAGAATATAAGAGACTAAAGATGTTGCACTGCCATTTATTTATAATGATGATTACAAAAGACACTACATCACAAATCATAGACAACCAAAGAAGGACAAAATAACAAAAGGCACACAGCCTATTGATGATAACACGAAATCCTAATACTCAAATACATTTGCATGTGCATCCCACATTTTAATACCTGCATAACAGGTTTTGAAGAGATTGTTTATTTGCGCTGAACTGTGATAGGACTCCTAACAATGTGTTTTCCATTGGTCCATTGCAAATCTCCAAATTGGTATTTCCTCCTTGGAGTCACACTTGTTGCCTGCACAATAACTTGGAATGTCTTCTTTTCACCAGTTTTCTTGAAACTCAAGGAATTTGGTACAACCACAATTTTATATCCAGGCAATTGAGCTTTTGCTATGTATGTGCTTGGTGGCCCAACATTGGTGACTGTGCGAGTGACATTAACAACATTTAACCCAAGATTTGGTAATGTGATTGAAGGGTAGTTCAAGTCTGTTATGCTGTGAGATCCCGAGCAAATAAATGTACCGTTGAAATTAAGTGCAGAAATAAGTTGTTGGTTGTATCCGTAAGCACATAGGAAGTTCAAGTAATCCTTAAGGCCTAGATCATAAACAAGTCCAGGATCTATTGCAAGGTTGGGCTGAACATGCCCTGCACCATAAGCAAACGGAGTTGCTAGTGTATTTTCAGATGCATCCTGAATTGGCCCGTTTGTGTTATCTCGTGTGGTTGCTGAAACGATATATAATTGAATAAGTTAGAAATTTCATGGTTAGTAAAAAGTATATGTATCATTTGTGTGTGTGACTGCGTGTGTGTACCAGTGGTCATGATAGCTGATTTAATAGCTGCCGGGCTCCAATTAGGATGAAGTGTTTTGATAAGTCCTGCAATGCCAGCGACATGAGGGCAAGACATAGAAGTTCCTTGTAGTACATTGAATGGAAAACCTCGACGGTTGTCTGATAGTATGTTGGATGCACTTGCAAATAGTGAATAGGCAGCAAGTATGTTGACACCTGGTGCAGTTACATCAGGCTGGGGAAAAAAAAGCAAATTAAAATCCCATTGTGAAAAGTAAAGAAAAATCAGTTATGTACCTAGTTGATAACGTGTCCAAGTGAATACGTACCTTGAGTATTGATGGCTGAATCTTATTGGGTCCTCTAGATGAGAATGAAGCCATTACTGGAGCTGGTTTTCTTCCATAGAATGTTTTTGGTTTTGAAAACCTTATTGTAGTACCCGAAGTTATTTTAGAGTCCCTGCAATATAATTATAACTTTTATGGTTGGAGTCTTTCTTTTGTAAAATATCTACAAATGTAACAACTTTAAAAGGGTATGTGTGTTTCGGGGGGAAGATTACATGGAAGTTATGTCGGAAACAGGAGCATGTGACCCTGAACGTTCTGGTGCAGCAGGAGTCGACTTATTTTGTTCCGTCCATGGATTACTCACACAAGACAAAACATGAGGTTCAGAAAGAGTTGTTCTCCCTTGTGGTCGCCGATTTCCCAAAAGCAGTCCCTTTGCGCCTGCAGATGAAGCCTCCTGACCCTCAGCAACTGACTTTATATTTCCTTCTCGTAGGCATGACACGATTTTCCCCTTCACTTTTGAAGGATCTAGTGTTCCGGGTCTACAAAGTAAGCTGCAGCAATATATACACATAAGAAAAAGAGTGTAAGAAACCTCATTCAATTAATAATAAGTACTACATTATTTTAAATTTAAAGTAAAACATTTGAGATTTGTACTTACGCATCTTGAATGCTTGCATTGGATAATTTTGCATCTGTAGAAAGAATAAGAGAAAAGGCCTGGTTTGGTGGCAAGTTTACAAAAAGACTGGCTCCCTAATGATAGTAAATAGAAAACAATAATTTCAAATTTCATTATTAAGTTAATAATGACAAGAATAAGAAAATGAAGAAGAAGAACCAGGATGACTTATACCGTAATTTGTCGATTGTTACCAAAAGTTACAGTACTGCTGAAGTCTCTGTCTAATGTACTAGCAGCAATTGTGAATACCCATGGAGCTACATTCACAACGCTTCCCAGTGATGGTCCGTCATTCCCTGCAGAAGCAACTAACAATATATTTCTAGAAAGTGCATGAAATGCACCTATTGAAACCTCATCAGTAAAAATATCTTCGGGTCGAACAAGATATTGGCCTGCAGCTGAAAGTGATATTATATCAACACCATCACTAATGGCTTGGTCAATTGCAGCTAATACATCAGCACCAAAACAGTCTGCAACATCTGTTAGAGACCAACACACTTTGTAGGTTGCAACTCTAGCTCTTGGTGAACCACCTTTAACAGTACCATTGCCAATTCCAAAAATGCTCGCACCTGGAACAAAGTTTCCACCAGCTGTTGATAGAGTGTGAGTACCGTGGCCTACAAAGTCGCGTGCTGTAAGTAGTGATGGCTGAAGCTTGCCATAATATGCTTCAAAAGCATTGCTGAAGAATCTTGCTCCAATTAGCTTCCTATTTAATATATAGCAGAGAATAATTGACCAGATGAAGGCTCATGTCAAGTAAAAAGTTGTAAACTAAAGATTCCTAAAAAGAGGTTGTAAACAAAGAGAGAAAACGAACCTGTTGCAAGGATTTTTCTTCAATTTTCCGAATTGTCTAATTTGACATGCTTTTCCCCCACGCCATTTTGATGGGATTGGGCCATATCCTTTGTCGCTGAAGCTCTTCGATTCTGGCCAAACACCTATTCAAGTGTGGAAACAACATAACAAATTCTGAATATGTTATTTTGACACAAACAAGACTAATCTTTTGAAACAAGCATTTCCCTTTTAAAAATGCAAATTAATTACAATATTTAATTAAACTATCATCGGTGGAAGTTTTTTGTTACTAATATAATGACAGAATTGGAAGTTAGAAATAGTAGCAATATAAAGTGCAGAAAAATAATAAATAAATAAATAAAAAAGCTTACCCGTGTCAATGTTTGCGATGATTGAATTTTCACCAAATCTCCCCTTTTGCCATGCAGTGTTCTTAACATTTCTGCGCAGTCCAAGAAATTCCCATGAACGGGTAGTTTGCAGTTTGTGAGATTTGCTCAAGAACACAGACACTACTTTTCGATTTTCTGCACAATGAAAACATTATTGCATGTGTCAACTAATTTTAACCAAAATTTAATTTAGGTCTTTAATTGGACACAATATTAAGATTAAAAACACTAATTTAGTTGTGCTTGCGTCTTTTTCCAACTATAACTACAAATATCAATATTATTATATATCAGGTTACGGTGGTATTAACCATGACAAATAAAAAAACTCTAATTTAGTCACACACAAAAAAACAATACTAATTGAAAGACGTTAATGACTCATTGCTAAAATAAATTGAGTTAGTGATGTAAATTTGGACAGAGAAAATATAATTTCTTACTTATAATTTTAGTATAATAATTAGTGATTGGATAATTAGAAAAGTGTTTTGTTTTTGTTACAAAACTAATTTTAGTAATTAAATCTATATTTTGTTTTCTAGTCAACTATTAAAGAATGCTCACTTGCAATATCTGCAGCTTCTTCCTCTTCAAGTAGCGCAGAAAAGCCGTTGATGTGTTTGTTATATGAGTAAATCATTGCTGCTTTCGCTTTCTCCAAGCTGTTAAATAATGCATATATCCATCATTTATTGACATGTCAGAATGTTCATAAAAAAATTCTCATGTCAGAACCTTTTTCGTAGTGTATGGTTGTAACTTTTTAAAATAAACAAGCTAATAATCAATAAATAATTGTAGGATGTTATATGAGTAAATCATTGCTACTTTCGCTTTCTCCAAGCTGTAAAAGAATTTTGATCATGTATATTTTTATTTTTCTTAAAAACTAATCAATATATCTTATATTTAAATTTATATATTAAAATATTTTATTTTATTTTTAAATGGTTGATATTATTTTTGCAAGAGATTGAATCTCTGGAATGCTATCATTTTTTTTTTAATTTTTATTTTAACAGATGAATTATTTTAAATTTAATAAATAAATATATAAAAATATTTTTAAAAAACAAAATTTATTAATAAAATCAAACAAAATATATATAATCCAATAAAACAATACATTAAAATTAATACAGTTGAGTGGATGTACAAAAATAAATAACATGTTATTTTTACAACTCTCTTATGTTGTGTAGATAACTCTATAATATATTAACAACTCTTCCTATTATAAATTAACAACTTAATTCTATTTTGTTAACAACTTCTTTTTA
>JBBPBS010001064.1:2527370-2590524 GCA_037974835.1 Cicer judaicum | reverse complement strand
AATATTTTTATTTCTTTATGGCCGTGTATATTATGGTTCGGAGGTGAATGTCGCTATTATAAAATGAATTTAATTTACATGTATTAATTCATTGTATAATTTTTTTTTTTATAAATTATGATAAATTATGTGAGTGATTATAAATAGTTATGATAAAATTTAAATATTATTAATAATTTAACAGTTGTAATTGATTGATGATATAAAAAATCTTTTTATTTATAGTGTGTATAAATTAAATTTTTATAAAAATTATTTTTTATTAAAAATAGAAAAGGTATATACTTAAATATTTTTGTAAAGGTCCATATTAAACACATCCACATTATATATGTTCTTTCGTTGTGAAAATGAAAAATATTTATATGAGTACTACATTTAAACACAAAACTCTTGAGAATACATATAAATAAAAATAAATAAATAATAATAATAATAATAATAATTAATATGACTAAATTATTTCTTTTTTTTTTTCATTTATGAATATATGTTCAAATATTTTAATTTGAGATTGTGTCTGTGTAAAACTTACTTGTAAAAATGTTATATCTACTTCTTACAATATGGTTAAAACTATATCAAATTAGTAAATAATATATTATGATTTCTATACTATATTACAATATTGCCCCTACCAAAAAGAAAGAGATAATGCAACTTAATTTTGATATATGGACTATGACACTAGTCTAATATGAATTTCTTAAAAGATAGTTTAAAGATATATGGATCCTTATTGCTTTTAGTAAAATAAATAATTTTATAATAACAAAAAATAAAGACTCATACAATATTTTCTAAAGTTACTAAACATAGTAAGGTTCAACTTTGAACTAGAATCATGTTAGACATCTCCATATATATATTTATTAATTATTACATATATATATATATTTCTTAATTATTAAAGATGATATATAGTAATGTAATTTACACTAACAATAACTAAATAGAACTATATCATCATCGTTATATACCTTCCAAGGGTTGAACTTAGTAAATCATAATGAGAATTGGTAGCAATTTCAAGTTCAAAAGATGTAGGGTGGGGACCATGAGAATGTGCTCCCAAGTATACAATATAACACTGTCACAACAAGACCAACGGTTGATGAAATGTCAAAAATGATGGGAATTTAGCAACACAATTACAAAATCATTATCATATAGTTTGAAATAAGTGATTAAGCAAACAAAAACAAGCCTACCTTTTTGGTTCCATGGACGGCTTCCAACAAGAACATGAAAAAGAAAAATAATGAAACCATAATGTGAAGAGAAAATAGGGAGCCACCCATTTGTTTCAAGTAGAATTAGTCTTCACTTCTAGAACTCAATATGTAGTAACCTACAATATATAGAGCTTCTCTCTCTTTGTGTGACTAATTATGTGCTTTTTGTTTGTTCTCAACGTGTTCATGGAAAATGCTCGATACTCACACAACTTTTGCTTTTCAAAATAATAGGAGACATTTAATCTTTTCCTTTTGCTTTTGAGTCTCTTGATTTTAGCAAAAGCGTACGACAAATGAATAAAATATTCTCAACTTATCTTGAGATTATTTTAATTAAGTAACCCTAAGAAAAGTTTTTTTTTTTTTTTACTATATCTATGAAAAATTTGTTGATGTTGGGAAGTTAGTTAATTCAAATTTCTCTAAATAAATGCAATGAAAAATTTAAGAGGTACTCCCACTGTTCTCTAATTTACTACATCTACAAGAATCTGTATTGTTACTTTTAATTTAGAATACAATTTCATTTTTTTTATAATTGTATCATCTAACTTATGTTATAAAAATCTTATAATTTTTTATATTTATTTACAATATTTGTAACATGATAATAATTAACAAAGTTAATTTGATAAAATATATTATTTTCTTTTCTCTTATCATATTTTTTTTTAATTTAGGTGAAATATTCAAATCCGACACTTATTTTAGAGATGTAAGAAGTATCATTTTTAAAAGAATTTTGTGTTCCCTTTTTATTTGTTATTTTGATAGTTTAAGCCAATGATACACTTTTGTCAATTCTAGTTGTATTTTTCATTACTTATCAATCACATATTTTCTATAAAGTGATTATTAAATGGTTGCAAAGATTTAATATGAAATTATGATCATACATTCAATTTCAAAAAACTTATTAATTACTAAGATGAAATTTAATGACATAGTGAAAAAAAATAAGGTACAATTACTTTGTGGTTGAAATGTTTCATTTCATTTAGGACTTTAAAATGAAAAGAGATGATGTTTTTTTAAATACGCAAATGAGATGAAACGTTAAATTGGTGGAGAAAGTGAGAGATGATGTCGTAGGGATAGAAGTAGGCCGTACTATTTAAGAGAGATTTATGATCTAGTCTATTTAAGGTTTAGTTTTGTTTAATTTATTTAATAAAAAGATGAAGTATAGGATTTTTAAAAAGCATATTTAACTAAACATACCATGTATAAGCTTTTTAAAAAAGTCTATTACGTCAAGTCAATCTCTTTTTGTAATGAAATTTTTTTAGCTATAAATAAATTTTTAGCCCCAATAAAATTTTATTATCTTATTTTTAGTCTTTATAAAAAAGTTATTAATTTTTAGTCTCTTATAAAAAATTATTTTAATTTTTTATCTTTATTTTTATACCAACTATTGCATATCTTCGAATGTGATTCTTAACTTAAGATTTAAGATCTATTTTGTTTTTTTATTATTTTGAATTTCAATTATTCTATTACATTGGAAAATTAAGTGAGGGTATAGTATAATGGTATATTGATAGACCTATTCACCTTTAGATTATTTAGTTATGAGTGTATTTAAAGACTTTAATATGTCATTTAAACAAATTTTTAGACTATCAATCTTTTAAAAAGGTTATATATCATAGATAATTAAATCAAACTCAAGTGATAAAGGCAGTGACAAATTTGATACGTTGTTTAATGCGATTATTTTGGCAATCAACTTAAAAGATAAATTTTTACATCAGATACACTTAATTCAATTTACGTTCCTCTAAACATATCAACCAAGTCACCTAACCTCTATGTTGTATCTGTCTTTTATCTTCCATATCCTAAGGGTTATTCTAAAACTTTCCATCGCGCAAACTAAGCATACTCTCAAGTGCATGCCCAAGTTAGCGAGAAGACCAACCAAGGTGATGTGAAGTACAAGAAAGGCAAGGATAAATTCAAGTGGTACAAAAAGTATGATTTTGAGGAATGGGCTGATGATTTTGATGAAGGGTTGGAAATTCAAGAAATCAGAACATAAGTGATAATAACAACAAGAATTCAAATGGCAAGAAGAAATTCAACAAAAAAAGGAATCCAATGTTACAATTGTAAAAAATGGGGTATTTTACAGATGAATGCAGATCCAAGAAAGGCCATAGAGAGGATGATGAAGCTCAAATGACAGCCGAGGACTCAAGTTCAGATGATGTGTTATTAATGGCTACCACAAATGAAGAAAATGAGAAATCAGATTAACAAATACTAGGAAAGTAATTGCAGAAGAAGTAGGAAATATGTTTATTCAAAGGAGAGATGACAAACAATCTTTCATATGTGATGTGTTATATGTGCCAAGAATGAAGAACAATCTGCTAAGCCTTGAAAAGCTGCTTGAAAATGGATATTTAATGAAGATGGAACATGGACAAATGAAGATATTTGATAGTGAAAAGAAGCTTGTACTAAAGGGACCACTATCTAAATATAGAACCTTCAAAACAAAACTACCAACCAGATCTTCAAGAATGATGGAGGTTGAAGGATTGGATGAGATTTTGAATCCAAGGGAAGGTGATGTTGGTACCCCAACTGTTCATTCTCGTACGTCTTGTAGAACTACAACTCAATGATGTTGTAGGAGATGTTGAGCAAGAGAACAAATATGTTAATGGCTACCACAATCAAAGAAAAAGGGAAATCAGATTAAAAAATAATAGGAAAGTAATTGCAGAAGGAGTAGGAAATATGTTGATTCAAAGGAGAGATGACAAACAATCTTTCATATGCGATGTGTTGTATGTGCTAAGAATGAAGAACAATCTACTAAGCCTTGGAAAGCTGCTTGAAAAGGGATATTTAATGAAGATGGAACATGGACAAATGAAGATGTTTGATAGTGAAAAGAGGCTTGTATTAAAGGCACCACTGTCTAAATATAGAACCTTCAAAACAACACTACCAACCAGATCTTCAAGAATGATGGAGGTTGAAGGGTTGGATGCGATTTTGAATCCAAGGGAAAGTGATGTTGGTACCCCAACTATTCAATCTCGTACGTCTTGTAGAACTACAACTCAAAGATGTTGTAGGAGATGTTGAACAAGAGAACAAATATGTTAATGTTTCAATCACTGTTGTTGTTGTGCCAAGTAGTAGGAAAAGGGTCCTACAATTTCTACTAGCAGAAATAAGGAAGTGATTGGGTTGGATGAGTGAGGTCCCAGGAAAGCCAGTGGATGCGGCTAAAACTCATGTTGCTCCTAGTAGTAATGCAAATGTTGCTGGTCATTCAGTTTGCAACAAAAATGAGATCCGTGATGGCACTTCAATGTAGAAAGCATGCATAGTTGGATTCAATGTCAAGACTCCACCTATTTCTCTTTGCCAATAAGCAACTTGTGCTAGTATCAAGGTAGTTGGGCAATCATAAGTGTTGAATTTAAAGTGAAAGGGACCAAATCTAAGAGACTTGATATGAAAATATCTGGTTGTAAGGTTGTTGATAGTTTTGTGAACATATCAGTAAAGCACATGGAATTGTGTTATAGGTGTGGTGAAGTAGGACATTTTTTCCGAGAATGTGCAAAACATCCAAGTATTAATGGAAGAAGCAAGCACATGGAACCAAAGTTGCATTTCTTTAGGGATCAAATGATAAAGGCAAGATAAAGTTGGAGCATTGCAGTACCAATGAACAAAAGACTGACATCTTAACTAAGATACTGAAGAGGGTGGAGTTCCAAGAGATGAGGAACAATCTTAGATTAACATCAGTTGAATCACTTTGAATTAGGAGGCATGTTGAATGTAATTAAAAGTGATTTGTAGTTAGTTAGGAAGGTTAGAATACATTTAGAAGTAGTTAAGAAAGTTAGAATCATGTTTTGACAGTTAATGTTTAAAACTAATATTAAATATGTAATACGGAAAACATTTTCCAGATGCAGTTAATCAATCTTTGTTTTCAGAATATTATGTTTTCTTCTCTCTTCTTCTAAATTTCAATTCATCTTAATTCTATAACTTGTTCTAACACATCATTTATTATTTGACTTTTATCCTTCAATCGATCATAAACCGAAAACCAATAAGTGGATAATATAGCCACTTTTCACACGATCATTTTGGCATTGATTTCATTCAAATCGGACTTACGGTAAAAAATAACAATGCAAACTAAAAAATTCCACAAATGAAGTTTGGTATTTTAGAGAAAAATTAGAACGGTAAAAAATATGAGAAATTGTGTTTAATTGACTAACTAAATGTATGAAACAACATATTGAAATTTGGACAAAAACGAAAAAAAATTATGAGACATATATCCATTGCCGATATCAATTTTATTCTATTTTTCATTCAATTCCTCTTGGATAGGGATGGGAATAAGCTAGACCGTCCATAGGGGCCTATGGCCTGGCCTACTTATGGCCTGACCTGGCCTATTTAATAAAAATGTTAGGCTCAGACTGTTTTTAAAGCCTATTTATTTAAATAGGTCAGGTTCAGGCTTATAAAAAAGCCTATTAGGCCTGACAGGCCGACCTTTATATATTTATTATTTATTAATATTATTTTTTTATTATTATATATTTATAATATTATTTTCTATTTTAAATTCTATCAATTAGGCAATCACTTAGTAATCATTCCATATTCAATGGTCATTCCATATTCGGTAGCGGTTCTATATTTGGTAGTAGTTTCATATTCGATAACCGTTCAATTAGTCAATTACTTAGTAGTTGTTCCTTATTTGTTTAAGAGGTAATAATGATTACGTTTAAAAAGGCTTTTAAAAAGGTTTCCAGGCCAGACCAGACTATTAAAAAGGTCAGGCAAAATCGAAAAAAAAGCCTATGATAGGCCGTAGGCCAGGCTTAGGCCAAAAAAATAAATTGTAGGTCAGGCTCAGACCTTTCAAAGTATAGTCTGGTTTGGCCTATTCCCACCCCTACTCTTGGGGGATGCTGCCGTGCGCATACCTTTCTTTCTTTCTTTTTTTTTTTCTTTTCAATTATTATTTAATTAATTTTCACTTTTGCATATTATAAAACACATTTTACTTCAGTCTTTTACTTTTTTTTATAAAATAAAATCATCAATTATCAAAACTAATGTTTATTTTATCATTTTTTAAAAACAATTTCATTAATAAAACATTAATAATATTTCAGAACTTATATTTTATACATTAAAGAAATTAATCTTTTAAAATACATTAATAATCAGAACTCTCTTATTCAAAATAATAACTATAATTATTACTATAATATTTTCTAAATAATCGCATAAAAAAATATCATCTTTATAGAATAGTAAAAATGATAAAATAAATAAATATAACATCAATAATTTATATTAATTACTGAATCACAATAGATATGTATAAAATCACCATTCATAACAACTATAAAGAAATAAAGGAAATTAATATCAATATTACTAATATTTCAAGATAATCATTTGTAAAATACATAATTAAAATAAGATATATTTAGAAATAATTAAATATTAAATACGTGCACATGTAACATTAGTCAAACATACAAGAAAATATTACATTAACTACGAGCGCACATATACACGTAGAAGTGCTTAAAATTTTATTGTTTAAAATATGTACACTTAAATATTATTATTTTTAGAAAAATATTTAAAAGAATAAAACGTAATATTTACTATTTATATTACTCATTTAGTCAAATATATACAAAATCAATATGTCATAGAAATTCCACATATAAAGAAAATTAATCTTCAAATTAATCAACATATATTTTAAAATAATTTGATATCAAATTAATTATTTAAAATTTTATTATATTATTAAAATAATTTATTACAAAAATTTGGAGTGTTACACGTTAAAAATAATATATTTATTAAGTCGCTTGTTATTAATTCGAAATAAAAACGACTTAAAAATGTAAAATTCTACTAATGGGGTATCTAGTATGCTTGGTCTAAGAACCTAAAGTGTTTGTTTTGGTTATATGATTCTCGTAAAAAAAAATATATATATATCCACCGGTATATCTGTATACCTTGTGCTCATTTTAAAGCTAAGATGACATTAACAGGTGTATATTAAGTCCATAAATTTTGTAGTGTTTCAATCTGGGTATTTAATTGGATTACTATATGCTTTGTTTTCTTTTGTGTTGCTGTGAAAGGAATTTATTTCATTTGGTGCTCATACAGTCGTGCATATACTCTGTGACAGTGATGAAGAGTATGACTGCATGCATGTTGTAATTAAAGAAATCGGTTGGTGTATACTCTCTTCAGTCTCAAATATAAGATAAATTAATCAACAAAAATGAATATATTAATTTAAATTTTAAGCTGATTAAATATATTAATTTTTGTTGATTATATATATATATATATATATATATATATATATATATATATATTTAAGATTAGATGAATATAAAATTGACAACATGTTGGTTTGCATGTGTATGATATGATTGACAATATGTTTTAATCTTAACGAGGAGTATTGAGGTGTTTATAAGCTCTAATATGTGGTTTAGGATGTTTTATGTTAACCTTTTGATTGTATCCCTTGTATATTATTTCTCTCAATCTTCTAATTTATATATTATGTTGGGTGTTGGTTTTTATTAATGCAAATCATACCAATTTATAAGAGATAAAAAGATATCCAACGAAACATTTTGCTTAATTTGTATCTTATCTTTTCTAGAAGAATTTATCAGCTTCTTTAAAAAAATGCTTAATTACAATTTTGGTCTTTATATTTTAGCTGAATCGCAAAAATAGTTCCTCTATTTTGTTTCTCTCCAATTTTGGTCTCTAAAGCAGAATTATAGTCCAAAATTTCATGAAATTTCCTTTTTTTTTTTTGCATTTATTTAAGTTACACGATGCCTCAAGATCTCATTTGCAACAATTGTACATGAAATATATGATCATAAATGGTGTAGTAAAAAAAAAAATTCATCAAATTTTGGACCAAAATTCTGTTTGGAGGACCGAAACTGGGGAGAAACAAAATGGGGAGACTACTTTCGCGATTCAGCTAAAATAGGAGGACCAAAACTGCAATTAAACCTTAAAAAAAAAAAAAAGACAAACCACTTTATTCTCTCTATTTTACTAAAGTGTATATATATTTTATTCTTTCTTCTTTTTATCCTCTCCTACAATGTTTTCTTTTTTCTTTTCTTTCTATATTTAGTTTTTTTCTTTTTGGTAGTAACTTCTTTTTTAATGCAAGAATAAGTTTTTTTTCATCGAATTGTTGGACAATTTTAAAGATAAAAATAAAAAGAAAATATATTACACCAAAATAAGGCATTGCCTTTCTATATGTTATACATTTAACTCCAAATTAAATCTAAAACTAGATTATGGCCCGCGCGCTATGCAGATATTAATTATTTTATTTTAGGCTTAATTGTAGTTTTCGTTCTCCTATAAACTAATAATTTTAAAGTAGGTTTAGGCTTATAAATTTTTACAATTGGTAAATGACTAATAATATTATAAAATAATTTATAAATTTATTATAAAATAACTTATAAAATAATTTGATAATAATATAAATTATAAATTATTATCAAATTGTAAACTAATTTATATATTATAAATTTACTATAAATAATTTTATAATTTATATATTTATTATAAAATAATATTATTAAATAAATTTTAGCGGTATTAAAGAAATTGTGGAAGAAAGAGGAGAAGTTGTTGAATGAGAAGAATATACTCTCAAATTATATATATCAGCTTTTTGGATGAGGTGGATGAAATGAAATCAGGAGTCTATTTTAAATATATATAATAGATGTATTTTCTGTCAAATAAAATATATATTTTTATTTTATAAAAAGTTATAACAAAAATGGATTGACATAAATTGAGAGTAATTTTAAATAGATTGACATTAATAAGTAATTGAATTTTTAACGTATAAAATCATTATCCACCATAAGTGGAATAATATAATAGTAATGAGGATTATATAAATAACATTTATGTCGATATTAATGAGTGATTATGTGGTTTTTCTATTGAATTTAATGACTAATAATATAAATTATTACAATTGGTAATGACTAATAATATTATAAAGGTAAATACCACTTATAGTCCCTTAACTTAATTTCAGTTAACGTTTTAGTCCTTTATCTTTTTTTTTATTCTTTCGATTTGTTCCTTTATTTTAATTTTATATGACAATTTGATATTTTATGTTTTAAAATATCAACAATATTATCCTTATTTTTTGCAAAATTTCAAAAAATTCATCAAAAATTTCAAACAAAACCCATAAAATTAATTATCATCTTCAATATAATACAATTTCATCAAATTCATAAATTAAATCTTTAAATAAACTCATATTTTCATCTCTAACAACATCAAATAAAGAATGACAAATATGAATTTATTTGAAGATTTGAGCTACAAATTTGATAAAATTTATTTTATATTAAAGAATATAACTAAATTTATGAGTTTTGTTTGAAAATTTTGATGAATTTTTGTAAAAAAAAAGGATAATATTATTAACATTTTAAAACATAAAAGCTTAAATTGTCACTTAAAATTAAAATCAAGGACTAAATTGGGAGAAAAAAAAGATAAATAACTAAAACGTTAATTGAAATTAAGTTAAGGGACTATAGTGGTATTTACCCTATTATAAAATAATTTATAAATTTATTATAAAATAACTTATAAAATAATTTGATAATAATATAAATTATAAATTATTATCATATTGTAAAATAATTTATATGTTATAAATTTACTATAAATAATTTTAAAATAATTTTATAATTTATATATTTATTATAAAATAATATTATCAAATAGATTTTAGAGGTATTAAAGAAATTGTGGAAGAAAGAGGAGAAGTTGTTGAATGAGAAGGGTATACTCTCAAGAGTTTTTTAGATAAGGTGGATGAAATATGATTAAGTGGCAAAATATGATGAGGTGACATCAGGAGTCTATTTTAAATATATATAATAGATGTATTTTCAGTCAAATATAATATATATATATATATATATATATATATTTATTTTATAAAAAGTTACTACAAAAATGGATTGACATAAATTGAAAGTAATTTTAAATGGATTGACATTAATGAGTAATTGAGTTTTTAACATATATTATCCGCCATAAGTGGAATAATATAATTGTAAGGAGGATTAGATAAATAACATTTATGTCGATATTAATGAGTGGTTATGTGGTTTTTTTCCATTGAATTTAATAACTAATAATATAAATTATTATAATTGATAAATGACTAATAATATTATAAATTTATTATAAAATAACTTATAAAATAATTTGATAATAATATAAATTATAAATTATTATCAAATTGTAAAATAATTTATATATTATAAATTTACTATAAATAATTGTAAAATAATTTTATAATTTATATATTTATTATAAAATAATATTATCAAATAGATTTTAGAAGTATTAAAGAAATTGTGGAAGAAAGAGAAGAAATTGTTGAATGAGAAGGATATACTCTCAAGATATACACATCAGTTTTTTAGATGAGGTAAATGAAATATGATGAAGTTACAAAATATGATGAACTCGCATCGGGAGTCTATTTTAAATATATATAATAGATTGTATGTTCTCTTTTCTTATGTATAAAAAGAGTTAGCTTTTACTTCTTTATTTTTTCGTCAAGCTTATACTTATTATTTTTGAGTTTCGAAAAACTGTTTAAAAATTATAATTTATTCCACTGAAGATATTATTAAGTTGGGTTGCGGATTAGATCATTTTCTTTAATATGTTCGCGGTACTGTCTAAATTGTGCAAAACAAACTATTATTATATCGGAATTCCATTGTATAGTAGAAAATCGTTCTATAATTATATCCTCAATATGACGGTTAAAGTCACTCTCAATATGACAATTAAAGTCATTCGCAATATAGTACTACTATGATCACTCATAAATCAAAAGAATTACGACACAAAAAAATGCTCATAGTAGTATTATGACCATTAAAAAATCGACGGAACTACGCTCTAAAAATCGAAGGGACTACGACATAACAACTGCTCTAAAATACGAAGGAACTACGACATAACAACCGCTCTAAAAACGAATGGATTACGACATAACAACCACTCTAAAAAATTAAAGGAACAATGGTACAAAACCGCTCATAAAATATCGAAGGGACATAAAGAATGGAAAAAATGACTCGAAAATCAAGCAGAATAAAAAAGAGATAAAAGAGACAGCTGGGAAGTGCATCAAACTTTAGTATTCTTTCACAATAGTTTAAAACTCATTATATAATGATTGAAGTAAATCTAAGTATATTTTCTATTCAATATATAATTTTAATATTTATAGAATTAAAAACTAAAAAACATCTATGTCCCCACAATACTTCTTTAAGATTTTAAATATATTCATTTTTACATAAGTTTAAATAAACAAAAGTTGCTCTCTTTTTACTGTACTCAAAGTATGTGCATGGTAGGTACGATATAAATAAACAATATATTAAATAACTTTATTTCTAAAAAAATTTCTATCATTTAAATTAACTCTATGTTCTAACAATACTTCTTTAAGATTTTAAATATATTCACTTTTACATAATAGTTTAAATAAACAAAAGTTGCTCTCTTTTTACTGTACTCAAAGTATGTGCATGGTAGGTACGTTATAAATAAACAATATATTAAATAACTTTATTTAAAAAAAAATTCTATCATTTTACTCTATAAAGATGTTTCGGAAACTAGACCGAACTATATCAAACCAACGAGACAGGAAAGTCATGTTTAATAGACTTAGTGGATTTAATTGTATATTTTTTTATAATAAAATAATTCATAATATAACTACAATAAAAATATATAAAGTTGATACTTCATAAGAAATGAGTCCTATATAATCTCTATAAATTTATGAATTTTCAAGTTTAGCCTCTTAAAAAACTCATTCATTTTTAATTTCTATTTTAATTTTATAGATATTTTTTTAATAATTAAAAATATCAATTGTTTATAAAAAAAATTCAAAATAGAGACTAAAAGTGATTAAAAATATTTGTTTAAAAATTAAAATGTTGAGAATTTTTTATAAAAACTAAAAATAAATTTTTTAATTTTTTAAAAGATTAAAAATTTATTTAACACTAAAATATATTTATATAGTTTTTAAATTTAGTAACAATTGTTATAAGTAAAAATCAAATTAAGTCTTCATTTATGGGAATAGATTTTTACTTTCAAAATCAAAATAAAAAACTTAAAAACCAAACAAGTCTTATCAGTTGACTAGTTTTTTATTTCAGTCATAAATAATTCATTTTTCCTTTTTGGAAATAATGAAAGTTAACCCCCATTGCCAATTGCCATTGCTTTACTTTATTGAAATGAAACCAACAAGACAACTTTTAAGCAAGAATAATACATGAACACCACTAAGTACTGTTCGCGAAAACAAGTCACAATTAATTTTATTTTATTAAAGAAAAAAATTAAATAAAACTTAAAATAAAGATTTTGAATAAAAATTCGAATGTGAGAATCGATTATACGAGTAAGTCAACACTCTACCATATCTGTTAAACTACTTACCTTATAATTATTGGTATACAAACTATTTTTTATTTAATTATTTATTTTACACTAAAAAAGTAATAAAAATAACATAAGTTATTTACATTAATAAAAAAAAGAAAAAATATTTTTAATTTTGTTTGACAAAAAAAATTAATATTTACCTAGATAGTTTTTGAATAAAAAATATTTGTGTCTTAGACCAATTTTATTATTAATTTCACTTCATATATATTAAAATTAATAACATAATAATAATATTAATTATTATTATTATTATATTATTATTGTTGTTATTTATATAACAATGTGTTATATGTTGACTTGCAAAAATTATTGAACTGTAATGACGGCGTGAACAAATTTGTGAGTCAGCGTTGTATATGTGATGTGAATCAACCGCAATAATAACAAAATAGTTTATGATTCATCGCGCAAGAAAGAAAACAAAATAAAAAAGGGAGGTAGCAAATGAGATAAATTAAAAGACAATTGTATAACAATCGACTTGATTTTTATTAGTTCATTTCAAAATTTGATGGTGAAATAAAAACAAATCTCTTTTTGATACCAGGCATGCATAGTTTTACATTAAAATAAAAAACTAAAAAAACAACTCTATAACAAATCAAAAAAGAGACTATGAGAAAAAATATTTATTACACTAGAGAAGTTTTTTATCATAATTACAATGAACTCTTCTACTTTTTTGCCTCCCTTTAAGAGTCTCATAATACTCTTATTTATATTAATAAATTAGAGTTAAGTAATTTTTAGAAATAAATATCTACCATAATAATTAATTAAGTTGAATTCTTAAACTTTATTTTCTTTTAAACACTTTTTTAAAATTCCAAAAAATCATATTAAATAGCAATACTCATATTTAATTTACTCTAAAAAATTCCATAGGGGTCTCGTCTTTTAAATCATAAGGTTCGGGTTAGCGTCCCGATTTTAAATTTATACACTATTGAAAATATAAAATGTCATGATGCGATGAATATTTTTCTTCATTTTTATTTTTTTGAATAAACTTTTTTTTTGAATTATTTTATTTTATTTCTTTCACCTCTTTACAGACATGATTTTTAAAGAGTATTTTTTTTTAAATATGCACCATTTCAAATAAACAGTGGTGATTGTCCTTTTAATCTTTAAAGAGATTTATTTTGACATAATCGACTTGATCTTTACAACATAATAATAATAATAATAATAATAATAATAATAATAATAATAATAATAATAATAATAATAATAATACAAGTAAGAGCAATGTGTTATATGTTGACTTGCGAAAAGTATTGTACGCTCACAACAGCGTGAACATAATTGTGAGTCGCGACGTATATGTGGTGCAGACCAGTGATAGTAATGAAATAGTTTAAGATTCGCATGAGAAATAAAAAATAAAATAAAGAAGGGAGGTCACAAATAAGATAAATAAGAAGACGATTGTACTACAACTAACTTGATTTTTATTAGTTTATTCCAAAAGTTGATTGTGAAATTAAAAAAAAAAAAAAAATCTCTTTTTATATGATACATGCATAGTTTCTTAAAAAAAATACTTTGACAACAACAAATGTCAAAAAAAAAAAAAACATGGGCACCTCCATGTACAGAAGTCTCACATTATGGTCCATCACCACACCACATGTGTGTATATATATATATATATGCAGAAATGTCGACTCATTCCGTCGGGGCCAGAAATACCAACCCTTGGTCATCCGACAAAACATGAGATTTTCTATAATTTGTTTGGAACTCAATGCACAACTCTTGAGTCGGATTATGTTGTCTTTGATTCCATGTATAACTCCGAGACTCAAAATTATATGGAATTAGGTGCTAGTGGTTATATTCCACCTACAAATTACAATGAGGATAATAATCAAAATGAGGATCAACCAAAAAAACTTTAACTTGTTCAAAGAGTTAGACGAGTTTGACTACATCTTAGACGTGGAACTGGAGGTAATTTAGGTGGACATCATTAATTTAAATTTGATGTATTTTTTTCTTCAATTTTATATATTTTTTTTCTTTAATTTAATGTATTTTGTTTAATTTTATTAATATAATTTACTTTTATTATTATTATTATTATGATTATTATTATTATTATTATTATTATTATTTACTGGATTCGGAGAAAAAGTATGAGAGAGTTGTTAGCAAAATAAAATTAAGATGCTAATTTATCTGAAAAATATGAGAGAGTTGTTTGCTCCTACATAGGCTCCACATTATGGTCCACCACCACCACCACATGTACATATATCTGCAGAAAATGCCAACTCTATTACGTTCTGCCAGAGCTAGAAATACCAACGCCTGATCATCCGACATAACATGAGATTTTATATAATTTGTTTGGAACTCAATGCACAACTCCTGAGTCGACTTATGTTGTCTTTGATTCCATGTATAACTCCGAGACTCAAAATTATATGGAGGTAGGTGCTAGTGGTTCTAATCTACCTACAAATTACAATGAGGATAGTAATCAAAATGAGGATCAACAAGAATAACTTCAACTCATTCAAAGAGTTAGACGAGTTCGACTATATTTTAGACGTGGAACTAGAGGTCATTTAGGTGGACACAATTAATTTAAATTTGATGTATTTTTATCATCAATTTTATGTATTTTTTTTCTTTGATTTAATGTATTTTCTTTGATGTTATTAATATAATTTACTATATATTTTTAATTATTATTATTATTATTTTTATTTATTAGATATGTAGAAAAAATAGGAAGAAGTTGTTAACAAAATAGAATTAAGTTGCTAATTTATCAATAAAGTATGATTGAGTTGTTAAAATAATATAAATTTATCTACAAAATAAGATAGAGTTGTTAAAGTAATATAACCCGTTATTTATTTTGACACATCTACCACATTTTTCTTCAATTTAATATATTTTAACAATAATTATTCAATATATTTAAATATTTTTATTATTTTTAATTTATTAAGTTAATAATTATTTAATTATTAAAAATTAATAATTATTTTTAATATTTGATCCCAAGAAGGATATGACCTCCTACTATGTAAAAAAAAAATTGTCCTTCCGATGGTCCAAAACGGGGATGTAACATCCTAAAAGAGTAAAAAAAAAAAAAATATTTTAATATATCTTTTTCATTAAAACAATTTGATTACTTTTAAATGAAAAGAAAATATTTAAATCAATTAATCGTAAATTTAACTCCAAATTAAATGTATAAATGTATGTTCTTTGTTTATGTATAAAAAGAGTTAGCTTTTACTTCTTTATTTTTTAGTCAAACTTATACTTTAAGATTTTAAATGTATTAACTTTTATATAATAGTTTAAATAAACAAAAGTTGCTCTCTTTTACTGTACTCAAAGTATGTGCATGGTAGGTACGTTATAAATAAATAATATATTAAATAGCTTTATTTCTATAAAAAATAAAAAATTCTATCATTTTATCCGAAAATTAGACCGAATTATATCAAACCAACGAGACATGACAGTCATGGTTTAAGAGATTTAGTGGATTAAATTATATATTTTTTATGATAAAGTAATTCATAATATAATTACAATAAAAGTATATGAAGTAGATACTTCATAAGAAATGAGTCTCACATAGGTATAGCTCATTTGTTGAGTTAAAAAACGTGTTAAGAAACACCGAAGGTTTTATAAGTAAGAGGTCTCATGTCTAAATCCAAAAAATCAATTTAAGGACTGACTTAATTACTAATATTTTAATATAAAAAAACTTCATAAGAAATGAACAACCGTTAATATGATTTGAAATGTATAATAGGCCATGTTATTTTACAAGTTTAAGAAAAGTGTATTTTAAATTTAAAATGATAGTAATAATTCATTTATTTAGTAATATTTTTAATAATTGTTACTGAAAATATTTATCATAAAAGTGACGGAAGGTGATTATAAAAAAGTTGGTCAGCGATAGATAGTGACTAGAGCTGTCAATTTGACAAGCCTCTTAATTATTGGCCTTAACCCACATTTGGAGGGGCAAAAAAATTAATAATTTAAAAAGCTCCAAAAACTAAAAGTCCTCTAAAATTTTGTAGGTTTAGGGGCCTGTAGGTCCAATTTCTTAAAAAAAGAATCAATTTTCTTTTTTGAGAAATAAAGTTTTTTAATTTTTTCACTGATAAACTTTTTTTTGATAAAAAATTTCCGAATATTTTTGGATAAAAAATATCCGATTTTTTTTCAATAAAAAATTTTCCTTTTTTTTTCGATAAGAAGTTTTTATTTTTTTTTTGATAAAAAATTTCATTTTTTTTCAAGAAAAATATCTGAAAATTAACAAAATATTGGGGCTTATAAGCCCTAGAGCCTCCACCCTTAAGCCCCATGAAATAATGGGCTGAAATTTTAAAAAAATTATTTTGATAGGGACCTAATAATAGAAAAAAAATTAAGGGGACTTTGTAGTTGGGAGCTTTTTTGACGGCTCTAATGGTGACAATGAAAGTTAGTGGTTATTGAAATGAGAGTCAACAGTGTTTAGAGTGGTAGTCGAGATTAGAGCTGTCAATTTGATAAGCTCCATAATTATTGGCCCCAGCCCATATTTTGAAGGGGGCAACAAAATTAATAATTTAAAAGGCCTCCAAAAACAAGACCCCCTAAACTAAAAGCCCTCTAAAAATTTGTGGGCTTAGGAGGTCCATAGGCCCACTGTTTTAAAAAAAGAATCCATTTTCGTTTTTGAGAAATAAAGTTTTTCAATTTTTTCACCGATAATTTTTTTTTATTTTTATTTTATAAAATTTTCTGATTTTTTTTTGATAAAAAATGTCTAATTTTTTTTCCCGATAAAAAATTTCCAATTTTTTTAAATTAAAAATGTCCAACTTTTTTTGGATAAAAAATGTCCGACTTTTTTTGGATAAAAAATGTTCGACTTTTTTTCGATAAAAGATTTTAATTTTTTTTAATTAATTTTTTTTGAAGAAAAAAATCTTTTAAATTAACAAAATATTGGGGGCTATGGACCCCTAGAGCCCCCACTCTTAGGCCCCATGAAATAATGGGCCGAAATTAAATGGCCCCTTAAAAGATTATTTTGATAGGGGGTCTAATAATAAAACAAAAAAAGTAAAGAGATCTTGTAGTCGGGATTTTTTTGACGGCTCTAGTCGTGATACTGAGAGATTGAGTGTGATTTGAATGATAGTGGATAGTCACTAGCAGAGTGTATTAAAAAACTCATTAATTTTTAATCCCTATTTTTATTTTATATGAATTTTTTATATAAACTAAAAATATCAATTTGTTATAATTTTTTTTTAAAATAGAGATTAAAAGTGAATAAAAAAATTTATTTAAGGACTAAAATATTGATAACTTTTTACATAGACTAAAAATAAAATTTTAAAATTTTTAAGAGACTAAAAATTTATTTAATCCTGAAATATATCTATATAGTTTTGAAATTTAGTTAAAATTGTTCTAAGTAAAAATCAAATTAAAACTTCATTTATGGGAATAGATTTTTACTTTCAAAATTTAATTTTTAAAATAAAAATAAATAAAAACTTCAGGCCACACAAGCCTTATCAGTTGACTAGTTTTTATATTTCAGTCATAGATAATTTATTTTTCCTTTTTGGAAATAAATGAAAGTTAACCCACATTGCTAGTGCTTTACTTTATTGAAATGAAACCAACAACACAACTTTTAAACAAGAATAATAACCATACATACACACCACTAAGCACCACAAAAGTAAACTAGTACACATGACATGATGATATTGATATATACAAATTACTAGGAAAGCTCCACAAATAAGATAAAGAGAAATTAATTCACCCAAAATAATAGTATTCAACAAAAAATTAAAGTATAAAGAGAATTAAAGTATAAAGAGAAGAGAATGTTTAAATAGAGAAGAAGTTGTTGGATGATTTTAGAGGAGTTGTCCAAGTCTTATTAAGGGGAACTGGTCCACTAAATGTAATTGTGATTTTCTCATCAATATTTCTTTTGAAACATATTCCATAGTGGGGCGAGAAGATGGAATTTTAGTCAAGCATGAAAATGCTAACTTAGTAATCAAGATGATATCACCAACAATTGAATTGGTAGGTTGAGGAAGGCGTTGGTCTAAAACATCAATCAACAACAAATTATATGTAATTATGGCTGTAGATGGTGAGAACAATGTTGAAATGAAATCTGCTGGATGCTTTCCAATAAGGATTTCAAAACAAAGAACTCCAAAGCTGTAAACATCACATTTCTCTGTCACTTCCATGGTCTCAGAAAACTCTACAATCAAATTAAAATTTTAAAGTTAATATGCATAAATCAATTAATAGGCTTTTCCATGGTCTCATAGGAATTAAGAAAGTCAGTTATGGTATTAAATTTGTTAAGAATTGATAATGTTTTTCCAAGTTTACCTTTGATAAGTGAAAAATAGTTAATGTTAGTGATATAGTATTTATTATTGATTGCGAAACAAAATACAAATGGGACTAACCTGGAGCTGCATATCCATATGTGCCTGCAAATGTGGTCCAACTGCTTGCATCAGCCTTCAGAAACTTAGCTGTTCCAAAATCAGAAAGTTGAGCTTCATATGATATATCCAATAGAACATTCTTGCTCGATATATCGCGATGAACTATCGGAGGCGTGCAATCATGATGCATATAAGACAACGCATTAGCCACACCTTTAACAACATTCACCCTCTTCTCCCAATCAAATGCAATGGCTTGTGTGTCATTGATTAGCATTTGAGACAAATTTCCACCTTCCATGAACTTATAAACCAAAAATGAGAACCTTGAATGTTGGCAATATCCATAGAATTTTATGATGTTACGATGCCGAATTTCTGTCAAAGCTTGAATTTCATTCTCAAAGGACTTCAAATTTGGCCTCTCTCCATCTGTTCCCAAATGAAGTTTCTTCACAGCAACAATCATATCTGAACTCACCTTAGCCTTGTAAACAGATCCTTCCCCTCCAATTCCAATGAGATATTTGTCATCAAAATTCTCAGTAGCTTCAATGATATTTTCAAACATCATTTTCCCATCATGACTCCATATGGAAAACACTTCTTCACATTTTGCTTCATTAGAATTTCCATCCTTGGTTTTTGTCTTTCTTGTTCTTCTATAAAGAATATACATTGATATTCCAACTACACAAAATACTAGTACTAGAGCACCTAAGATAACAAACAATACAAGTAGAATAGTCCTGTGGCTCTTTTGACTGTCGCAAGAAACTAAACCAGTGTGATTACCACACAAGCCTTTGTTATTTTGTAATGATTCAATTGAGGCATTGAGAAAAGCTTGATTATTTGGTATTCTACCTTCTAACTGATTGTTTGATATGTTGACATAAGTCAAGCTTGACATAGGATCCTCAAAACTTGATGGAATGGTGCCAGAGAGATTATTGCATGACAAATTCAGATTTTGTAAATGATTCAACTCTCCTAGAACTGTTGGTATTGTTCCATTCAACAAATTCCAACTAAGATCAAGAGATTCAAGAGGCTGTGAGAGTTTAAACTCAGAGGGAATTCTCCCTTCAAATTTGTTTTTGCTCAAATTCAAGTTCCTTAACAAGGGTAACTTCACAACTTCTTTTGGAATTGTACCACTCAACATGTTTCCTCCAACATCAAAAACTGTGAGATTCTGTAACAACCCAATTTCACTTGGAATATTTCCTGAGAGATGATTGTTGCTAATCTTAATTTCAAGTAATGATTTCATGTATCCAAGTTCCTTTGGAAGCTTTCCTGTCAATTGGTTTGAAGAAAGGTGAAGTTTGCCTAGCATGTTTGCCTCCAAAAGTGTTAATGGTATCCCACCAGAGATATTGTTGTTGGATATCATCAAGGTATTAAGATTAGGACACTTCCCCCAGTTTGATGAAATGTAACCATGAAACTTATTGTCACTTAGATCAATGTATACCAAATTCGGATACACGCCGAAGTCTTGTGATATATCTCCTTCAATTTGATTACCCTCAAGCCTAAGTCTTTCAATACTAGAGCAGTTTTTCAAGCTTGTTGGTATTGGACCGGTGAAATGGTTTTGAAAAGCATGGAAATTTCCTAGATATCCACCAGAACATATTTGAGGTGGCAAATGGCCAGTGAAATCATTATTGTTTAATGAAAAGGTATTCCATTGGGTAAAGTTATTAAATAACCTTTCTGGAATGCTACCATAAAATTTATTGATGGATAATTCCAAAATGGTTACCTTTGTCAAATTTCCAATTATGTCAAGAATAGGCCCAGAAAGATTGTTTTCTTGGAAACTTATGATTTCCAAATTGATTAGTTGTCCAATAGAAGCAGGGACTGATCCAGAAAAATGATTAGAGAACAATCTCAGTCGTCTTAACTTAGTCAAGTTTCCTATGGTGGAAGGAATAGATCCAAAAAGGTTGTTGGAATAAATTGCAAGGTGATTCAAATTGACCAAGTTTTGTACAGAATCAGGAATTGATCCAGAAAAATTATTCTTATCAAGGTAAAGCATGGTCAACTTAGACATGTTCCACAAGGTGTGTGGAATTTCTCCACACAACTTGGTGTTATTAGCAAGGTAAAGTTGATTTAAATTACTCATGTTACCAATTGTTTTTGGTATGGTACCAGAAAGAATGTTCCTTGACAAATCGATAAAACCAAGGTTTGTCAACATTCCAATTTCTTGTGGAATGGAACCAATAAGGTTACAACCTGCTAAAGATAGATACTCTAATTTGTCCAATTTTCCAATTTCACGAGGAATATAGCCAATAGAAAATTTGTTGTTGTCACTGAAATCTAGATATGATAAATTGGACAAGTTTGCTATGGAATTAGAAATTTCACCACTTAATTGACAAACAGAAAGATCAAGGCCTGTTAAAGTATTTAATGTCCACATTTCTTTAGGGATGGAACCTTCAAGTGGGTTTATAGAAAAGTTCAAAACATTTATTTTGGACAAGTTACCAATTTGTGGTGGAATGGTTCCATAAAAGTGGTTTTGGTAGATGTTTATGGTAATGAGGTTGGGGAATGAGGAGAAGGTAAGAGTATGGAGTTTACCTTGTATTCCATAATTTGCAAGATTTATGCTAGAGATGGATTTGGATTTGTCACACTTAATTCCTTCCCATGTGCATGGGCTAGTAGTTCTTTTCCAAGTTGACAAAAGAGCTTGGCTTTCATTATCGAAGCTTAGTTTCCACTTTAACAAATCATTTGCTTCACTTTCTTCAAGAGAAGTTTGATCATGAACATTATTAGTAGAGGTGAAAGAAGTGATTTTGGAAAAAGCAACAACTTGTGGAGGTAAAAAGGCTGTTAAGAGGACACAAAGGATGATGAAGTGATTCTTGATGAAATTTTGATTTTCCACCATGGTTTCTCAAGCATAGAATGATTTTTGAATGAAGAGTAAAGTATAAGGTTGCAAAAAAAAAATTATGGTGTAGTGATGGTTGATGTTGGAGAACTTATGGGGTACTTATAAGAGAAAATTAGCAAGCAATGTGATTATTAACACAAGTACACTTTTGAAAGTCTTGCTCAAAGGCACTTCAAAATTTATCAACCAACTTTCCTGATCAAACTTTTTCCAAAGTTTCATAATTTTGGCTTCTACTTTATATCGGCTAAAGATCATGTTTCACGATTCATATTATTGCTTTCAATTTGCTTTGCTTTTGGAAAAAACAAATAAAAAATCAATTTGATTATAAGTGCACTACATATCAGTATTGGTGCACTGATACACCACCAAATCCTCACCGTATATTTAATATTTTTTATTTCAAAAAATGAATGGCTTAGATTTTAAAATAACTAAGTTTTTGTATTTGTAATTTGATGCTGAACTAAGTACACTATTTTCAATTTCATTGACTACCATCAATCAATCCTAATTAATGGGATATCATTAGAACCAACAACCACGTCTTTATTTGTATTCTTAAATAAAATTCTAAAAGTTATCTTTGTGCAATAAAATTTAAACACATTTTGTGACAATCTATTTATATGTACTAAAATAAATTTTAAATTTTATTCATTGACGCCTTAGACACTTATATATCACATCACTACATTTATGTGATATCCTTTACAAATTTCTACAATTCATTTCACAATTTTTATATCACTATTTAGCTTTTGCATTTCAATCATCATATCAAATCTCTATTGAAAATCTACATATTTATATTTTTATATGACACCATTTATAAGTTTCTACGATTCATTTCACATTTTTCATACATTTATTTAACTTTTGCATTTCATCCACCAGATCAAATCTCTATCGAAAATCTACAAACAATAGTTCCTAATGAAAATAATTATACTATCCTTCTACCCTCATCAACTTTCACAACTCCTCCATTTTTGCGTTTTACTTTCGAAAAGACTACTCCTCAAATTCTAACTATATTTATCCCTATAGATTTGTTGGTGACAAAAGTTTCCTATATTAATATTATCTCATCTTAAATGTTTTAGTGATCAGTTGTAAATATAGACTCTTTTTCATGAAACCATGCATAATCTACTCATTGCATGGAAAATTTGTCTTTCCATCAGTATGATCAAATCTCTCACCAATTAAGGAACTTCTCTAACTATTTGAGTCATTTTATTGGCACCAGAAAGAAACAATGCACAATTTATACATATTTCAAGGTACATACTTGATTAATGCATAAGAAAAAAATTCAAGCAATCATTTGCAATTCTTTTTCATTCTTTCTAACTTTCATCACATCTTTCCTATTAACATATCATTCTGCCTCGGATTTTCAAATTATAAGAAAAATTGTTTATATATTTCTACAAATTTAATACGACAAGATCTAAATCCATTTAACACCGTCAATTAACTATGATAAAATATTAAAGATAAAAATAATGTGAACTTAATTTTTTTTTTTAGCTATTTTATTAATGAAAAAGTTTATCAATAATATTATTCCCTTTAACACTAAACATTGAAATTTTGACAATTATTGAATATTTTATCAACAATTTAAGTTTTATAAAACTATTCAAAATAAACAAATTAAGATTGCATTTCAACAAATAAATACATATATAACATTAATTCTATACATAATTTGAAAAATTCGATACTATTAACAGTATAATATATATATATATATATAATTAAAATAAAATAAAATTTATGAAAAAAAAAGGCATTCTCCTTTTATTTTTCATAAATTGAAAATGTTAATACTCTCATTTTATACTTAATCATTATATTTTTATTTTATTTATACAAAATAATATATTCACAATACAATAGTTACAAAATATTAATATATAAAATATATATCCATAACCGCACAAATATGGGTGGGAATAGGTTATGTCAGGCTTTGAAAGGCCTGAGTCTGATCTACAACCTATCGTAGGTTTTTTTTTTTCCGGCCCGACGTGGCTTGAAAGCCTATTTAAATGTTTTATTCACATTAAAACATTTAAATGTTATACTCTACCTTTTTTAAATAGGCTAAACTAGACCTTTATGTTGGGACAAAATCTCAATTTAATATTTTGATGAAAACAAACAAAAAGTTAATTAAAAATTCTAATTATGATTCTAAGTGTTTTGGTATTTAACATGTGTATTTGAGTGTGTCAAAACAAGTTAGGTACCAAGTATTTCAAAGCATATCTCATTAAAATCAAAGAAAGCAAAAGCAGTAAAACGAAGATTGATCTTGAAGTAGTTTTGGAAAATGAAGAACGATATTCGTTTTTAGCAGAAACAAGAATAATCAATTTCTTTGTTAGAGATTGGATCTTGGAAGCTTTATTCGTCTCATATCTTCATCAAAGAATAATCAAGGATCAATCTAAGTCATAATCATTCCATAATTCGAAGGATCAAAGATATGCTTCATAAAAAGCTTAAAACAAGACCATTCTTCAAGTGAGGCAATTGCAAGTACAAAGTTGCAACCTATAAAAGTACACTACTGATTGTACTTTTAATCTAGACCTACACACGTGACTGAAAAGCATGCAATCATATCAAACAACTGACACAATCACAAGTACAAGTTAGCTCATTTCCAACCAATTCGAAGAACGATCTTGGATTTCAAGAATGATCCTAGATTCAATTTTCATCACTCTTGCTTTTTGGCAAATCTTATCCATCTACTTCCACATGACATCTAGCCTTATTTAAACGGATATATGAACTGTCCCAAGCTCTCTTGAAGTCTATAAATGCAGCTTCAAGATGAAGAACAATACACAACTCAAAGTACCAAGCAAAGCATAAATCATTCAGTCATACTCAAGCTTGTCAAAATCATTCTCATGCTTGTAGTTTCTTTCTTTTTGTTGTGTTAGAATCAGTAGTAACTGAGTTCTAAATACATAATCTATTTCTCAAACAAGAGTTGAGCAATACTCAGATTCTAATACTCTTAAAATCATTACTTTGTAACTCAAGGCTATTTTTGATAACATAGCTTGAGTAGTGTGTAAATAATCCTTTTAGGTTCTAAAAGGTAGCTTGCAAAATCCTTTCTGAAATAATGTAAGGTAAACCTGTAAAAAATCTTTTCTAGGTAGAAAGGTAGAAACTGTGTAAAGATCAAAATTGATCCGTGAAAACCAAGAAAGATCTTGGCTTGAACATTTAGTAGAAAATCTCACATTTGTGAGGTCTGAACGTAACCCGTGTTTGGGTGAACCGAGATATATGCTTGTGTGATATCTCTATTATTATATGCTTTACAATTAGTTTTTATATTGTTAAAATTGATATTGTTGTTTTACACTAACCAAGATCAATCTTCATTTATAACCAAAATCAATCTTGAGTTAAACTTTCAATTTTTAAACAGGAATTTTAAAAAGAGGCAATTATAATTCAAACCCCCTTTCTTGTGATTGACATTGCTACTTCACTTTATATACAAGAAAAACTAATAAAATTATAATAAAATCTAATAAAATAATAATTAACAAGTCTGAAATGCAACAATCTATCAAGAAAATAAATTCATAATTAGTCCCGATACACATATGTTGTTCTACCCATACCAATTTACATGATACTCTCCACATACCAATACCAATGTACATATATATATATATTAAACAAAAAATGATTTTTCTAACAAAATAATTTTAAAAAAAATCTGAAACAAACATCCTTTAAATCCTAAAAAATAATTTTTGATTTCAAAGAATAGTTTTTTTTTTTGAAACAAACGCACCAATTTTTATATAGTATAATATTTTGAAATAGTAAATATTGATATCTTACATAGTATAATAATTAAATAATAATATGAACAATTGAACTTGAAAAGAATGAGAGAAGAAAAGAACGGGGATAATATGAAATATAGAACAACCATTTAGTGATAGCCTAATTGATAGGCTTAAAAATAGGAAATAATATTATTAATAAATAATAATAATAAAAAATAACATTAACAAATAATATATATATATATATATATAAATAAAAGTCAGTGTGTCAAACTCAATAGACTTTTTTATAATCCTGAATCTCACATATTTAAATAAATAGACTTTAAAAATAGTTTGAGTTTAACCTTTTTATTAAATAGGTGAGGCTAAACTATAAATAGATCAAGTCATAGACCCATTCTAGTCTATCCTCATCTCTATACACAAACGCATATGTTACAATTAAAATACATAAGAAATTATGTTAAATAAATAACTAATAGATATATTAGGTGTCACATTTTTTAACCATTAATATAATTAACTTTATTAACCACAAACTTTAAAGTGATTATGAACACTACAAAAAAATTGACCTATCGTGACATACAAAATGTGTCACTAAACGTTCAAAACTGTAGGTAAAAGTTAATAATACATTGAGTGACACTCAAATCTATAACCGTCAAAAAAGCTCCCAAACTACAAGGCCCTCTTTTTTTTTTCTTTTATTATTAGGCCCCCTATTAAAATAATTTTTTAAGGGGCCTCTTCATTTCGGCCCATTATTTTATGGGGCCTAAGGGAGGGGGCTCTAAGGGCCCATAGGCCCCCAATATTTTGTTAATTTTAAGATTTTTTTATCGAAAAAAAAAATCAGAAATATTTTATCGAAAAAAATCGAAAATTTTGTATCCAAAAAAAGTCGGACATTTTTTATCGAAAAAAATTGGAAACTTTTTATCGAAAAAAATCGGACATTTTTTATCGAAAAAAAATCAGAAATTTTTTATCGAAAAAAGTCAGAAATTTTTATCGAAAAAAAAGTAAATCGATTCTTTTTTTAAAAAAGTGGACCTATGGGCCTCCTAGGCCCCCAAATTTTTAGGGGGCCTTGTTTTTAGGGGCCTTTTAAATTATTAATTTTTTTGGCCCCTTCAAAATGTGGGCTGGGGCCAATAATTAGGGGGGCTTGTCAAATCGACAGCTCTACTCAAATCTAGTGTCAACTTTAAGGGGGCGACCTGCTACACTTTGAGGACTGTCACTACATGTTCTGAGGATTGTCACTACATGTTTTTTGATTTCTACCTACAATAATGACTGTCACTAAAAGTTAGATAAATATAAATAAATAATTAGTTTATTCCTACAGTATTGTCGGTCACTAAAACTTATTATTATTTATTGAATTAAATTTATTTTATCTCCCTTCTAATTGTAATTCTAAATTATTAATATCAGTAAATTAAATTTAAAATTTTAATTTATTTTTATTAGTTAATATCATTAAAACATACAATAAAATATAATTTATTTTACTAATTCTATTAAATAAATATTACTTGCATTCATAGCATTTTAATTATAGCACTAACATGAGTATCATATCTTTGTGACAACATTGTAATGAAATTCGATCATAAAAAAATATATTTCTCCACTAAGTAGATCATAAAATTTTTACAAAAGTGATATATTTATCCAGTTATGAATAAATTCTTAATTTCAACTTATCCTAACATTTTCTCTAAAATCTCTCCTTCCATGTTTTTAGAATCTATCTTTGAAACTCTATCATTCCATTATTCTTTGTCATGCAACACTTGCTTTTGAGAAATATTTCAGATTTGATAAATCAACTCCTAAAGCCCTGTCACACAATAAAAGATATATATAATTAACGAAAATTATAAAAACCAAACAATCATAAGGTCATAAGCTTTGAGGGTTCAATCTTTACTACTATCTAAGTTTGTTGTGATTGCATTTTATTTCCCATTCAGAATAATATAGGCATTCAACAATTTTCATGGCAGTGCTGAAACTGAATTTTGTTCTGACCTGAAAGAATTTGGGCAAACACAGGGGGAGATGACAAAAGAGGTTGCTTAGGCATTGTTTGTTGATCTCCATTAGAAGAATTCGCTGCCATTTCAATTCATGCATCAAATTTCAGAGAGATCACAACAATATTAACTCGTTTAATAAGAACATCCCTTGGAATTCCACAAATAAGCATCAACACAAATTTTCTTTTCAGTCACTACAATAATAAAATAGCATCTCACTAATCAAAACATATTTCACTTCTGTAAGTAAAGAAGACCCTAGATTCTTGATATTTGCACTTTCCTCACATATAAGAACATTAGTAGACTATATAAACGGGAAAAGAGCAATGATTTTTGCTAGACTTAATCATTCAAGGAATCTGTATATGCAACAAATGCAAACACATCAAATCTACATAAAGGAAAATTTAATCAATACATTAAGCCTAACCAACTCCAACAAGTCAAATAAAACTCATATTTAATCAAGACATTAAGCCTAACCAACTCCAACAAGTCAAATAAAACTCATATTTAATCAATACATTAAGCCTAACCAACTCCAACAAGTCAAATAAAACTCATAAGCAACTATCAGAATACATAAACAACTCAAGTACTAACCAGCCAAAAAGCATTCAGGAGTTATACAAAATACATCCTTCTAGCATAGATATTCACATTCGGGTAGAAATAAGGAAAGTGACAACTCATACCTCATATGCGTGATGCCTACAGTCTATTGGTGGAATTGCACCTGCAATCAAGCACGGGATTCTAAAACCAGTTCACTTACAGTGAGACTCGCGATTACCACTACTTAATCCTCTAGCATAGCAATAGACATTCTAGTTTGCAAGGTTGTTAACAAATATGACTCCAAACAAACTGAAAAACCAAAAACCTAGGGAACCCAAGCAAGCAGAATACTTAGATTTCACAATTATTGAAGGGGCAAGGAGTACCATTCTCGGTAACATTTGAGGCACATAGCATGATTGCAGTTGGGCAACACAATTTTACTATTCATCTCCATGCATATCCCACATTCATCTTCTCTTTAAATGTCTATGTCAGAAGATTGCTTATAGTCCTCATCATCTCTTCTACGATACCTCTCCATGCATACAGCCTTTTGCTTTTTATCCTCAGTATCAATGACACCCTTTTGAAGTTGCATCAAATAAGGATAAATGACAGCTGCTCAAAGCAGAAATTCAATA
The DNA here is from genome assembly GCA_037974835.1 of Cicer judaicum. Taxonomy (NCBI): domain Eukaryota; kingdom Viridiplantae; phylum Streptophyta; class Magnoliopsida; order Fabales; family Fabaceae; genus Cicer; species Cicer judaicum. Next base: position 2,561,128 of record JBBPBS010001064.1, on the reverse strand, counting down.
TATCATCACCCAACAAAAATTAATATAGAAACAAACTCAATACTAAGATTAAGACAAAAGGGAAGATATACCATAGAATTCCCTTATACTTGGTGCAAGGACAAAAAAAAATTTCCATCATTTGATTTTGCAAATGCAAAATCAAGAAAATTAGTAACTCCTCTAATGTACTTCTCTTTATTAAGAGAGTTGTTTGGGTTGTAGGATATCCAACTCTTATCCATTCAATTCAATGCAATAAACTGGAAAATTGAATGAAATGACACAAAAAGTTAATAAATATAACTTAAATATAAAAAAATAATGGTAAACAATAATGTAAGAAAAAAAATAGTGACCAACGTCTATTTGTCTTTGGTTGGAGTAAAATCAGTACATGCAAAGATGGAAATTTATTAAACAATCAGTGACAAATATAACAAACCAGTGTATGAGTTGCTACAAACAGTTTATCCATCAAACTGTACAAATACTCCCAATACTGTACAAATCAGTATCATAGTCAAAAAAACATTGAAGAATACCATGGAGCACAAGAAATTGACAAAAATTAAATTTTCTAGAAGAGGAGAGATTGAACTAAATATTCATGTTTGTCACAAATCAAAATAACAATCCAACAAGGAAAATTGCAATTATAGAAGCAGTGATCAATGGAAACACTATTAGGGGAATATAACTGTATCAAGTGGTATCTCACTGAACCTATAAGAGAACCATGATCTAGGAAAATTGTTCAAAACAAGGTATGCTGTATAAGAAAGTATAAATTTCAGGATATCAAGATTGCATCATCTAAGTCACAAACACGGTACTCCTAATCTAATTATCATATACAAAACAATTGTGTATGTTATAATTTGATGAGTTAACTGCATTTCCTGTTTCAGCTACAAGTCAAATATGAGTTCTTATAATCCTATTCCTACTCATGTCCCACATCATTTAAGCTGGGAAAAAAATGATAAACCCTTTCATCTTATAATTGCATATATATGATGTTGATTCCTTGCCTAAGGGTTTTATAAGCTTTCTTTGAGGCTTTAAATGAATGACACATTTTCTATAGGCACATGTAAGTGGTTTGTATGTTATTAGATTTGGATTTACTGCAGCCAGCATGTTAGTGGTTGATGGTTCGAGATTGAATGATCTAGATGTCAATGTAGATTTTGATTGTTTTTAAAAAACTGAAATATTGAGTTTAAAATTTGGGCCATCCGATTTCAATTCAGTGGCTATCGACACACTGACTTTATGAATGCGGGGATTGTTGACTGCAACAAATGCTAATAGCTAGAGCCGATGAGATGATAAATGGTTATTATTTTCCTCCATTTGAAAACATTTCATAGATTAATAAAACATTTATACTAGTTTCACAATTGTTTCATTTTTTTTCAATTACAAGTTACCTGAACCTAATTTAAACATAAGTGATCGTTGTGAATTAAATTCAGTAACCTATTTGGTGTAACAGAAAAAAATAGGTGTGAAATAAGTATCCAACAGACTCTTCTAGACCCTTAAGCAGATCTTTCGATGTCAATTCTACAGTTTTACCATGTTTCAATCTGCCTTTACCAAGAATAAAATTATAAGTATCCAACAACAACAAACAGTATGACTTCACAATTTCAAAATCAGAAATCAAAAGTTTGAAACAACAAAAAATGAAATTGTCAATCCACCACTCGCATTATCAAATCATTCTCCACAGTCAAGCAAATACAACTTCAAACTCCACCGTTCGAAAGGAATGTGATTAATAAGGAATATAAAATGCTAGTAAAACGAAAAATCAACATCTTACTCTTGACTCAAAAAGTTATTCACCAGCATTCAAAATCAACATATTATGCAAAAAGAGAAGGAAATTTGATTCCAATAAGGATCAAGAAAATAAATAATAAATTGAATATTGAAAGAAAAAAAAGAATTCTCGATGATTTAACATTCCAATCGAGAAACACTTCATTTTGATCTTCCACTTCATTTTGAGCTTGAAAATGAAAATAGAAGAACCTCAAATCAATTTTAAAATATAAAACGCTGAATCCTTAAATCGCTAACAAAGGAAAAACAATTGCTAAAAAAGGAAAAACAATTTTCACTTACTCGTGAATGTCGCTGAATCTGAATCTGAATTTAAATCTGAACCAATGAGTTTGAATGACAAAATTGTAAATCGTAAATTGTAAATTGTAAATAGTTGAACACTTTGACAATTTCTGAGATGAAATAGGGGAACAAATTGAGAAGAGAAGAAATAGGGAAAAAGAAATTCAGAGATCAAAATGGAATGAAGACATTGCATTGAAGAGCGAAAATTACTTTGACAATTTCTCAAATGAGGGCGTTGAAGAGAATGAAAATGAAGGCGTGAAATGATTTTCTGGTGAAGGGTAAGTTTGCGTGAAATGATTTTCTGGTGAAGGGTAAGGTGAAGGCCGCGTGAAATGATTTTTTACATTAATATTTCAATTTTTTTTAAATTATTATAAATTAATATTAAATTAGCATTTGTGACACTCTCTCTGTAGCTAAAAATAACTATAGTGACAAACAAATATATATCACTAAATATTGAGTGTCAATAAATTTTTTTTTTGTAGTAAAAAAAACAATGCTCATAACAAAAGGAAAAACTAGAAATAGCAATAATTTATCATCCAAATATCAACAATCCCAAGATTAAGAAAACTACTTACATATGATTACAATAAAATCAAAACAATGAAATAAAAATAGTCAGAATATAAAAGAGAAGACATAATCAAAACAAGAGGTAGAATTTTATTTACAGCTCTTTTTTTAAAAAAAAATTAAGTTAGCTTTTAATTCCAATAAAACTTTACTATTTTGGTTTTAGTTTTTATAAAAAATTCATCAATTTTCAGAGCCTTAAAAGATTTATTTTTATTTTTAGTCCCTAATTTATTATCAACTAACAAGTATCTTTTTTATTTTTAAATGATTTTTTTGCAATAATACTTAAGACATTATAAGAAAATTTCATACAAAAATTTAGAATTTTTAACAAGTGGTAAATTAAATTTTGAAGCACAAAAAACTTAAAAATTTATATTTAATTCATTATTTGATGAAATATTCTAACACAAAAAGAATTAAATAGTGAAATTTTATAGAAAGTAAAAATTTATTTAACACAAAATAAAATTATGGAAAGATAAGTTTTAATTTATAAAAATGACATTAACAACTATTTTACAATTATTTCATATAAAATTTGAATTATGCTTCTTAAGATTACATAATAAAGTTTTTATCATTGAATTGACACCTCATAGAAAAATAAAAAACTAAGTACAACAACATAAAAAAGTAAAAATAAAAAAATAAAAAACAATAACTATAAGAGAAAGTGAAAGTGAGGGAGAAGTGACCGACTTTTGTGGCCCAGAGATAATCTTTTGTACACTTTTGCAAAGTCTTATTTTTAACAATAATGCTATTCACACCCCCCAAATTGCTATTCACACCCCTCAAACTTAAAAAAAATCAAAATATCCAAAATGTCCTTCTTTTTATTTTATTTTCTTCATAACATTACTTCTTCCTAACTCATCTTCTTACTCTTCATTCTACATTCCATATTTTCGTTGTTGTTCATCTTCTTCATATTCATCATCAATCATCATCCACCATTTTCACCAATCATCATCCACCATTTTGATCAAACATCTTCATCAATTATCAATCATCAATCATCATCAACCAAGTTCATCAAGTTATTATCATTACTGTGAATCAAGTAAGTAATAATCATTCTTTGTTTTTGTTGTGTTATGTTGTTTTCTTTTATGTATTTAAGAATACAATGTCTGAAAATTGAAGGAAAGTAGTTTCTATTTTTGATGAAGAAGACAACCTTCGTTGCCCTAAACCCAAAAACGACGTATGCAAACTAGTTTTCAAAAACCCAGAAACGTACGTGAACTCAGTTCACGTACGTGGAAATTTTTTCAAAATCCAAACCTTACATGAATTGAAATAACGTATGTTTACGTGAATTGAAATTACGTACCTTTACGTGAATTGCAATTTACGTACATAACTTTTTTTAAAAAAATTTACTGCGTACGCAATTTCAGATCACGTACATGGCTTATTATTCATCATTCAATGATTACGCAATCTAAGTTTACGTAGGGGTACGTGAATTCAGATTGCGTACAATATGAGGATTCAAGTTTCAAACTCCATTGAATACGCAATCTTAGTTCACGGAGGGGTACGTGAATTCAGAATTGCATATAGTATGAGAATTTCAATTTTTTTAAAACATACGTGAACTGAGTTCACGTAAAATCCGCATATTTACAAAAAAAAAAATACGAACCAAAATACAGAGCAACAAACATACCTTTTTATGTAGTTTTAACCACAATGTGATGATCAAACTGATGTGTTGTAGGTTATAAGTGAGTGATGTAACTTTTTAATGATTTTGAGTATTGGTTAGTGGAGGTATGATGATTTTTGTATGTGAGTTATGAGTGTGATGAATGGGAGTTATGGGATAATAAATGTGTAATATTAATGACATAGGCATTTTGGACATTTTAATTTTTTTTTTAAGTTTGACGGGTGTGAATAGCAATTTGAGGGTGTGAATAGTAATTTGAGGGTGTGAATAGCATTATTGTATTTTTTTATTTCTAAGGAAATAGAGTTAGATTATCAACCAGAAGAGAACCCTTTATATGAGAATGCTATCAAATAAAACTAAAAATTTAATATAATAATGCTATCAAATAAAATAAAAAATTCAGTTAAAAAAAATATAAATTTATAGAACCGCACAAACCTTCTTTTGCTAGAAAATCAACACTACAACTAGTTTCATGCAAGATTTGGCGAAGATAAGTACTCCAATCAAGAAGACGAATGAGAAAATGGACCTTTTTCAAGAGAGATTGAAGACCCAATAGGGTAGACGACACACCTCTGACCATGTTAATCATAGGTGTAGAATCACTTTCAAAGATGATACTTTTTAAGCCTATATTTCGAGTCACTCTAACATCATAAAGAATAACTCAAGCTTCAACAAAAAGACCATTTAGATCGCCTAGGTTGCTATAGTAATTGGTATAATAATTGTCATTCTCATCGTAAATGAGCCCACCAAAGGAATTTTTTTTGGTAATACGTTGAAAGATACCATCAACAATTACCTTATAATATCCAAATGTGGTTTTTTTTTAAGAAGTCTCATTACTAGTATTCTCAAAACCCGAGGGGTTTACTAGTCTCTTTAGCAACCAAATTAACATGATCTTGTATTTTAATTCAGAAATTCGTGTACAAGTTAGAGGAGTTTGAAAACACTAGTTCATTCTTATTCTTCCAAACAATGACTTCAAAACATGTAGACCATGACCAAGGAACAAAACCAATAGTATCTGTTGAAGAATCGAGAGAAATCATATTTGATTCTCTTTTATTTTATATATTATTATGTTTATTTTTATTTTATGATTTTATCATTATTACTATTGTAATTTCTTTTTCTATATAAACAACTTAGGGTTGTAGTAATAAAATATGAAAGTATTTTACCTTTTACTTTCTTCATGGTATCAAGAGCTCTGCTTAGGGTTATGTAAAGCTTTCCACAACCTAGTAGGACTTGGGGCTAACCAACTGAGCTAAAGCTAATGGCACACAATACCCCATGGAAAGCAGCTCTTATGGGTAGCGGCGACAGCCGCAATGATTTGGGTAAAAAAATCAAAAGTAGTCAACAATGCCGACAATATTAGTTTAGGCAGCGGCCCAGGCGGCTAGAATGGTTTATCTAACAATGGTTTTTCCAACTTTTTTTGGCCATGATGGAACTTGTAATGCCCTCAAGGTTGAAATCCATCAATGAAAAAAATCATGTTGAATGGTTCCAAACCGCAAGATTGATATTAGATGGTAGGGGAAAATATGGTTTCCTAACAAGAGAGGTGCAAATACCTACCATATTGCCTACTACAAAAGAAGTTTTGGAGGCTGTAAAAGAAACATATTATGATTTTCAGAATTCTTCTCAAATTTTCGATCTCAAATCACAATTGTGAGGTTGAAAGCTTTGTCCTAGTCACGAAGAATGAAGATGGGAAGAGAGATGGCAAGAAACCATGGTGCGAACATTGCAAACTTCCATGGCACACATGTGATACATATTGGAAGCTCCATGGAAAACCTCTAAATTGGAAGAAAAAAGAAAGAAAGAAAGAAAGAAAGAAAGAAAGGTCATGCTCTCCAAGTCGGTACCTCTGATCAAGAGAAGCAGTCTCCTTCAAGCACATCTCCTTTCACCAATGAAAAAATAGATCAATTGTACAAACTCCTTGAGTCTCAAACTCCTTATTGCTCTATAGCTCAGAGAGGTAATTTTCCAAATACTGCTCTACTTAATGTCACTCCCAGCCATACTTGGATTATTGATTATGATGCTGGTAAATCATATGATTGGGGAGTCGAGTCTGCTTTTGTTGGGTGGGCTCACTCCCCAAGTGGAACTCACCAAACTTTATTATTATTATTATTATTATTATTATTATTATTATTATTATTATTATTATTATTATTAGTCCTTGTGCAGGTAACCACAAAATTAAAATTGTAGATGGCTCTCTTTCAACCATTGTAGGAAAATGTTATGTTATTTTGTCATCTGTGTTAACCTTAAAAGATGTCTTACATGTTCCTAATTTATTATGTAATTTGTTATTCATTACGAAATTAACAAAGGATATAAATTGTCAAGCTACCTTCTTTCATTCTCAATGCATTTTTAAGAATTTGAACACGAGAAGATGATTGGCAATGCAAAGGATTGTTGAGGACTTTATTATCTTGATAGTGGACTCAACTTCAAAGACTAACCAAAAATAAGTACCTGCTTTGAATCTACTTTTGTTTCTTCTAATAATGATGATATTATGTTATGGCATTTACGGTTAGGACATCCTAGTTTTCCTTATTTGAAACATTTGTTTCATAAATTATTTTCTAAGAAGGATATGTCTTTATTTCATTGTGAAACTTGAGAATTTGCTAAACATCACCGTTCTTCTTTTTCTACACAACCATATAAACAACCAAAATCGTTTGCAGTTATTCATAGTGATGTTTGGGGTCCTAATAGAATAAACACATTTTCTAATGAAAAAAATGGTTTATAACTTTTATTGATTATCATACTAGAATTTGTTGGATTTATCTATTGAAAGAAAAATCAAAAGTTGGACAGGTTGTCAAAAATTTCTTTAAAATGATGCACACTCAATACCAAACAACTATTGAATATTTTAATATACTTTTGTCCGATTTTTTCTTGCAAATGAGATTTTTCATCAAAGTTCTTGTGTTAATACACCCCAACAAAATAGAATTGCAGAGATAAAGAATAAACATCTTCTTGAGATTGCTAGAGCTTTACTATTTGCAAATAAGGTTCCAAATATTTGTAGGGTGAAGTTAATTTAACTGCATCATATTTAATTAATTGAACGTCATCTAAAGTTTTAGATTATCATACCCCTCTTGATGTTTTTCAAAATTATTTCCTTTGACTAGTGTCTTTGCTAATTTGCCACTAAATTTTTTTGGTTGCACTACTTTTATTCATGAACATAAACACCTTGACAAACTCGAGCCACGAGTAATAAAATGTGTGTTTACCAGTTACTCTCCAACTCAGAAGGGGTATTGGTGTTCTGAACCTAAACATCATTACTTTAAGTGATATAATGTTGTCACAAAATTATGAGACTTATATTAGAAAATACCCAAGAATCCATATTGGTACTCAATCCACTTATCAATGAGGTTTCGATAGATTCAGAGGCGACAATTTCAAATCAAAATAACAATGATCAAATTCTTGATCTCAATAATAATGAATGACCACCTGAAATGCAACAACATAATGACTCAGATAAAGAGGCACAAAACAGGTTTACTACAATTGTCCCTACATTGAAGGAAAATGTCTTTGAAAGAAGAAACCAAACCATAAACTGAGAAATGAAGGACCTAATCTCCGACCCTTCCAAGATTTCGAACCAATAGATAATCCAACACATCATCTTGATACATGTAAGTCTTCTTTTGTTCTTAAGAATCATGTTGAGCGTCTTGATAGACATTCCTATTACAATTAAAAAAACTTGTTAGATCATGTACTAAATATCATTTGTCTAAATATGTGTCATACTCAAAATTGTCTTCTTCATTTGTTGCATTTACTTCTAATTTGTTTTCTGTGGAAATTCCAAAAAATATATAGGAGACTCTAAAAAATCCAAAGTGGAAGGAAGTTGTTCTTGAGGAGATGAGCGCTCTTGAGAAGAATCAAATTTAGAGAGTTATGACGTTACCTACAGGAAATAATATTGTTGGCTGTAAATGGGTATTTACAGTGAAATATAATTCTGATAACACAGTTGAAAGATACAAGGCACGCTTGGTTGCTAAAGGATTTCCTCAGACATATGACATTGATTACTCAGATACTTTTGCTCCTATTTCCAAATTAAACATTATTAGAGTTCTCTTATCTTTGGCAGTGAATTTAGATAGGTCTTTAAACCAACTTGATGTAGAGAATGCTTTTTCTGAATGGTGATTTGGAGGAGGAAGTATACATGGATAGTCTATCTGGCTTTGAAGATAAATTTGGTTTAAATGTTTGCAAACAACAAAAATCCCTTTATGGTCTAAAGCTATCCCTAAGGGCTTGGTTTGAAAAATGCACTCGGTCGGTTAAAAGGCAAGGATATGTGCAGCGACAATAATACCATACTATGTTCATGAAGTTCTCTAATGTTGATAAAATTGCAATTCTAATTGTATATGTAGATGATATTATTCTCACAGGAGATGACATTGTTAAGATGGAAAGATTGAAGAAAAATTTGACAAGAATTTGAGATAAATCATTTAGGCGCGCTTAAATATTTTCTTGGTATGGAAGTTGCTCGCTCAAAGAAGAGAATTGTTGTTTCTCAAAGAAAATACATCATAGTTCTCTTGGAAGAAACTGGGATAAGTGGGTGTAAACCGACAAATACTTCTATAGAACTAAATGCTAAACTTTAGGAGAAAGACAGTGTTCTTGTTGAGATTGGAAGATATCAGAGGTTAGTCGGCAAACTTATTTATCTAGCCCAAACTAGATCTGACATCTCTTTCTCTGTGAGTGTTGTAAGCCAATTCATGCATTCTCCCTATGAAGAACACTTGGAAACAGTTTATCGGATCTTAAGGTACTTGAAATCCAATCATGGAATGGGTTTGTGCTTCAAGAAAACTAATGACAAAGAAGTTTCTATATTTACAGATGTTGATTGAGCAGGATCAACTACTGATAGAAAATCCACCACTGGATATTGTGCCTATGTTTGGGGAGATTTAGTTACTTGGAGAAGTAAGAAACAAGGGGTTGTTGCTCGAAGTAGTGCAGAAGCTGAATTCAGAGCAATGGTTCAAGGAATCTGTGAACTTTTATGGATTCGTAAACTCTTGGATGAATTGAAAATGAAAGTTGACTCAGCCTTAAAATTGTTGTGATAGCAAAGCAGCAATAAGTATAGTTCACAATCCTATACAACATGATAGAACCAAACACATTGGATTGACTGTTATCTCATAAAAGAAAAATTTGATGCTGGAATTATATGTCTGTCATTGGTGACTTCCAATCAGCAAACTGCTAATATCTTGACAAAATGTTTGGCAAGACCCAATTTTGAGCGACTTATAGCTAAGTTAGGGATGATAGATATTTATGCATCAACTTGGGGGAAGTGTAGAAGAATCAAAAGAAATCAAATTTGATTCTCTTTAATTTTATATTATTATGCTTATTTTTATTTTATGATTATGTCATTATTATTCAATATTACTATTGTAATTTTTTTTCTTATATAATCATTTTAGGGTTGTAGTAATAAAATATGAAATTATTTTGTCTTTTATTTTCTTCACTGTCATTAGAGAAATTCTACTTCAATCAAGCATTCACATCCTAGTTGAAGAAATGACTCCCAATGAGCCAAATTTATGATGTTATTCCAAAATTCAAGCACTGATTCACAGTCGTGAAGTATATGCATAATAAGTATATGCATAATAAATTCAGGACAAGAATTGCAACGAGTACAGAAAGTTCAATAAAGTTAGACCATTACCTCTTGAATTGACTCTTCTACCCATTAACAAGTACATAAATAAGAGTCAATCTCAAATAGTCTGACTAACTAAAATTTTGAGAAAAACAATGAGATATGAAGAAAAAGTTGGAGAAAAACAATTAGTGAATGAAATCTACTGCACTCACATCTGAAGACATAAAGAAGATAAGAGACTAAAGATGTTGCACTGCCATTTGTTCATAATGGTGATTACAAAACACACTACATTACAAATCATAGACAACCAAAGAAGGACAAAATAACAAAAGGCACACAGCCTATTGAAGATAACACGAAATCCTAATACTCAAATACATCTGCATGTGTATTCCACATTGTAATATCTGACAGAACAAGTTTAGAACAGGTTTTGAAGAGAATGTTTATTTGCGCTGAACTGTGATAGGACTCCTAACAATGTGTTTTCCATTGGTCCATTGCAAATCTCCAAATTGGTATTTCCTCCTTGGAGTCACACTTGTTGCCTGCATAATAACTTGGAATGTCTTCTTTTCACCAGTTTTCTTGAAACTCAAGGAGTTTGGTACAACCAAAATTTTATATCCAGGCAATTGAGCTTTTGCTATGTATGTGCTTGGTGGCCCAACATTGGTGACTGTGCGAGTGACATTAACAACATTTAACCCAAGATTTGGTAATGTGATTGAAGGGTAGTTCAAGTCTGTTATACTGTGAGATCCCGAGCAAATAAATGTACCGTTGAAATTAAGTGCGGAAATGAGTTGTTGGTTGTATCCGTAAGCACATAGGAAGTTCAAGTAATCCTTAAGGCCTAAATCATAAACAAGTCCAGGATCTATTGCAAGGTTGGGCTGAACATGCCCTGCACCATAAGCAAACGGAGTTGCTAGTGTTTTTTCAGATGCATCCTGAATTGGCCGGTTTGTGTTATCTCGTGTGGTTGCTGAAACGATATATAATTGAATAAGTTAGAAATCTCATGGTTAGTGAAAAGTATATGTATCATTTGTGTGTGTGACTGCGTGTGTACCAGTGGTCATGATAGCTGATTTAATAGCTGCCGGACTCCAATTAGGATGCAGTGTTTTGATAAGTCCTGCAATACCAGCAACATGAGGGCAAGACATAGAAGTTCCTTGTAGTACATTGAATGGAAAACCTCGACGGTTGTCTGATAGTATGTTGGATGCACTTGCAAATAGTGAATAGGCTGCAAGTATGTTGACACCTGGTGCAGTTACATCAGGCTGGGGAAAAAAGAAAGCAAATTAAAATCCCATTGTGAAAAGTAAAGAAAAATTAGTTATGTACCTAGTTGATAACGTGTCCAAGTGAATACGTACCTTGAGTATTGATGGCTGAATCTTATTGGGTCCTCTAGATGAGAATGAAGCCATTACTGGAGCTGGTTTTCTTCCATAGAATGTTTTTGGTCTAGAAAACTTTATTGTAGTACCCGAAGTTATTTTAGAGTCCCTGCAATATAAATATAACTTTGATGGTTGGAGTCTTTCATTTGTAACATATATACAAATGTAACGACTTCAAAAGGGTATGTGTGTTTGGGGAGGAAATTACATGGAAGTTATGTCGGAAACAGGAGCATGTGACCCTGAACGTTCTGGTGCAGCAGGAGGATGCTGATCTTTTTCCGTCCATGGCTTACTCACACAAGACAAAACATGAGGTTCGGAAAGAGTTGTTCTCCCTTGTGGTCGCCGATTGCCCAAAAGCAATCCCTTTGCGCCTGCAGATGAAGCCTCCTGACCCTCGGCAACTGACTTTATATTTCCTTCTCGTAGGCATGACACGATTTTCCCCTTCACTTTTGAAGGATCTAGTGTTCCGGGTCTACAAAGTAAGCTGCAGCAATATATACACATAAGAAAAAGAGTGTAAGAAACCTCATTCAATTAATAATAAGTACTACATTATTTTAAATTTAAAGTAAAACATTTGAGATTTGTACTTACGCATCTTGAATGCTTGCATTGGATAATTTTGCATCTGTAGAAAGAATAAGAGAAAAGGCCTGGTTTGGTGGCAAGTTTACAAAAAGACTGGCTCCCTAATGATAGTAAATAGAAAACAATAATTTCAAATTTCATTATTAAGTTAATAATGACAAGAATAAGAAAATGAAGAAGAAGAACCAGGATGACTTATACCGTAATTTGTCGATTGTTACCAAAAGTTACAGTACTGCTGAAGTCTCTGTCTAATGTACTAGCAGCAATTGTGAATACCCATGGAGCTACATTCACAACGCTTCCCAGTGATGGTCCGTCATTCCCTGCAGAAGCAACTAACAATATATTTCTAGAAAGTGCATGAAATGCACCTATTGAAACCTCATCAGTAAAAATATCTTCGGGTCGAACAAGATATTGGCCTGCAGCTGAAAGTGATATTATATCAACACCATCACTAATGGCTTGGTCAATTGCAGCTAATACATCAGCACCAAAACAGTCTGCAACATCTGTTAGAGACCAACACACTTTGTAGGTTGCAACTCTAGCTCTTGGTGAACCACCTTTAACAGTACCATTGCCAATTCCAAAAATGCTCGCACCTGGAACAAAGTTTCCACCAGCTGTTGATAGAGTGTGAGTACCGTGGCCTACAAAGTCGCGTGCTGTAAGTAGTGATGGCTGAAGCTTGCCATAATATGCTTCAAAAGCATTGCTGAAGAATCTTGCTCCAATTAGCTTCCTATTTAATATATAGCAGAGAATAATTGACCAGATGAAGGCTCATGTCAAGTAAAAAGTTGTAAACTAAAGATTCCTAAAAAGAGGTTGTAAACAAAGAGAGAAAACGAACCTGTTGCAAGGATTTTTCTTCAATTTTCCGAATTGTCTAATTTGACATGCTTTTCCCCCACGCCATTTTGATGGGATTGGGCCATATCCTTTGTCGCTGAAGCTCTTCGATTCTGGCCAAACACCTATTCAAGTGTGGAAACAACATAACAAATTCTGAATATGTTATTTTGACACAAACAAGACTAATCTTTTGAAACAAGCATTTCCCTTTTAAAAATGCAAATTAATTACAATATTTAATTAAACTATCATCGGTGGAAGTTTTTTGTTACTAATATAATGACAGAATTGGAAGTTAGAAATAGTAGCAATATAAAGTGCAGAAAAATAATAAATAAATAAATAAAAAAGCTTACCCGTGTCAATGTTTGCGATGATTGAATTTTCACCAAATCTCCCCTTTTGCCATGCAGTGTTCTTAACATTTCTGCGCAGTCCAAGAAATTCCCATGAACGGGTAGTTTGCAGTTTGTGAGATTTGCTCAAGAACACAGACACTACTTTTCGATTTTCTGCACAATGAAAACATTATTGCATGTGTCAACTAATTTTAACCAAAATTTAATTTAGGTCTTTAATTGGACACAATATTAAGATTAAAAACACTAATTTAGTTGTGCTTGCGTCTTTTTCCAACTATAACTACAAATATCAATATTATTATATATCAGGTTACGGTGGTATTAACCATGACAAATAAAAAAACTCTAATTTAGTCACACACAAAAAAACAATACTAATTGAAAGACGTTAATGACTCATTGCTAAAATAAATTGAGTTAGTGATGTAAATTTGGACAGAGAAAATATAATTTCTTACTTATAATTTTAGTATAATAATTAGTGATTGGATAATTAGAAAAGTGTTTTGTTTTTGTTACAAAACTAATTTTAGTAATTAAATCTATATTTTGTTTTCTAGTCAACTATTAAAGAATGCTCACTTGCAATATCTGCAGCTTCTTCCTCTTCAAGTAGCGCAGAAAAGCCGTTGATGTGTTTGTTATATGAGTAAATCATTGCTGCTTTCGCTTTCTCCAAGCTGTTAAATAATGCGGAATTAGTTCATGTATATCCCTTTGTAAAAGTGAATTGAGACATCAAATTATGTGTCAAAATATTATTATTATTATTATTATTATTATTAATATTAATATTATTATTATTATTATTTTTAAATTTAGAGAAAAAATACGATAGAATTGTTAACGAAATAAAATTAAGTAACTATTTTATTAATAAAGCAAGAGAGTTGTTAAAATTATATATTTATATTTTGACACGTTTATTCAAATACAATATCTTTGATATATATATTTTTATTTAATTTTATTCATATAATTTTATCTTTTTAAATATTTTTATTTTTTATTTATTAAATTAACAAAAAAAATTAAATGAAAAATAAAAATATTAAAATTCTATAAACGATCAGCATCTCAAGAATGTGACCTTGAAAAAAAATCATTTAGTCAGTTGCATGATAATGATAATATAATATTAAATATATATATATATATATATATATATATTTCAATATAAAATATATTACTTAATTTTTTTAAAAATAAAAATATACATCGAAAAAATTCTAAATAGTACATGTATCCATGTTTATTTCTATGTCAGAATGTTCATAAAAGATATTCTCATGTCATAACTTTTTTCATAGTGTATGGTTTTAACTTTTTAAAGTACACAAGTCAATAACCAATAATAAATACATAAATACGATTGTAATAAAGTTTACTATACAGTTGTCCGAGTGTCCAAAAAAAATACATATATACTTCTTAATTATTAAAGATGATATATAGTAATGTAATTTACACTAACAATAACTAAATAGAACTATATCATCATCGTTATATACCTTCCAAGGGTTGAACTTAGTAAATCATAATGAGAATTGGTAGCAATTTCAAGTTCAAAAGATGTAGGGTGGGGACCATGAGAATGTGCTCCCAAGTATACAATATAACACTGTCACAACAAGACCAACGGTTGATGAAATGTCAAAAATGATGGGAATTTAGCAACACAATTACAAAATCATTATCATATAGTTTGAAATAAGTGATTAAGCAAACAAAAACAAACCTACCTTTGTAGTTCCATAGACGGCTTCCAACAAGAACATGAAAAAGAAAAATAATGAAACCATAATGTGAAGAGAAAATAGGGAGCTACCCATTTGTTTCAATTAAGTAGAATTAGTCTTCACTTATAGAACTCAATATATAGTAACCTACAATATATAGAGCTTCTCTCTCTTTTTGTGACTAATTATGTGTTTTTTGTTTGTTCTCAACATGTTCATGGAAAATGCTTGACACTCTCAGTGCTTTTGCTTTTCAAAATAATAGGAGCATCTAATCTTTTCCTTTTGCTTTTGAGTCTCTTGATTTTAGCAAAAGCGTAATCGACAAATGAAATAAAATATTCTCAACTTATCTTGAGATTATTTTAATTAAATAAATCCCAAGAAATTTTTTTTTTTTTTTTTACTATATCTATGAAAAGTTTGTTGATATTTGGGAAGTTAGTTAATTCAAATTTCTAAATAAATGCAATTAAAATTGTTCTCTAGTAGTTACTATCTACAAGAATTTGTACTGTTACTTTTAATTTTGAATACAATTTAATATTTTTTTCTCTATTATACCGTCTAGTTTATATTATAAACATCCCTCTCAACTTATTATTTTTTATATTTATTTATGATATTTGAAATACGCCAATAATTAACAAAGTTAATTTGATAAAATATATTATCATCTCTTTTTCTTATCATATTTTCTAATTTATGTAAAATGTCCAAATGTGATACTTATTATAGAGATATAGATAGTATCGTATTTTAGAGAAATTTGTGTTTCTTTTTACTTATTATTTTGATAGGTTAAGGCAATGATACATTTTGTCAATTCTATTTTGTATTTCTCATTAATTATCTTTCACATATTTTCTATAAAGTAGTTATTAAATGGTTGAAAAGCTTTTTTTAAGAAAAAATCTTAATTGAATTTAAAATTGTTAAACAGGTTTTAAATTAATTTGGTTAATTTGTTTGTTTTAAATATGTGTGCAATTCATGAACTACTTAAGTGGTTTGATTTTTTTAGTGCAATACAATCCAATTTACAATATAATCTAATTAACCATATATTTTGGACACCTCTATCCACCACTATATTGCTTTCATTTTTTATATTTAGTTTTTTCTTTTTTTGGTAGTTGTAAATACGGGGTTAATTGATTTAAATATATTTAAAAGTAATTAAATTGTTCTAATGAAAAATATATAGTAAAATATCCTACTTTTTTCTACTTCATCAGGACACATCCTCACTCTGCAACTATTTGAAGTAAGTTTTTCTATGCAGTAAGAAGTCGCATCTCGAGGATGCGGCCATATACAAGGATTATAAAAAAAAAATCTTCATTTTAAGAATTGAATAATTGTTAATTTAATAAATTAAAAATAATAAAAATATTTAAATAAATAAAATTATATTAATAAAATACATTAAATTAAAGAAATAAATATAGTTGAGTAGATGTGACAAAATAAATTACATGTTATACTATTTTAACAATTTCCTCCTATTTTATAAATAAAGTTATACTATTTTAACTCTCTCCTAGATTAGTAACTTAATTCTACTTTGTTAACAATTTCCTCTTATTTTTTATCTGGATATGATAAATAAAAATAATTATAATAAAAATAATTATAATTATAATTAAAAAAATAATAAATTATATTAATAATATATTAAATTGAAGATAAACAAAATATATCAAATTTGAGTAGATATGTTAGTACCGTTTGGACAATGTTTTCTAGTATGACCAGATATCTTAGATATCTGACATAATATGCACTTTCTTGATACTTTTTATGTAGTGTCCATTTCTATTTTAATGTCTTTACTCTCTGGGAAACCTTTTTTGACTCTCCGCATTAGAAGATTGTGACACACTTTAACATCTTCATATTAAAACCAATACCCTTTGTTTCGTATATGTTGGAACGTTTCTTTGTAGACTTTTTATATTATTTCCACCTTGTATACATCATATATAACACTCCAATAATCATATTTTATGTTAGAACATGATGCTATATATAACATGTGAATATGGCATATGTATAGCTTGATATTTTCAACAGTCGCACTACTGTTTAAGAAGGTTGACACTAAAATGACCAATTGGTCGTCCTTCTCTTGGATTTACTGTCTCGTGGACCATGAAAGTATGGTTGCTCCGATCAAAACTATCAACTTTATGACTATTGGATTTACGTATTTCAAATTTCATAAAACTTATGCATTTTTCTGTGTATACCTGACCAGAAGCTAAAATTGATGTGTGTAGTTTTTCCTTTGTTGGAAATAATGTCTCTATCTAATAATAAGTTGATTGGACCAAAGCAGTGATGGAAATGTTGCGCGTGCCTTTTAATACTCCATACTCCACAAGGTTGGTTGTCATGTGACCCCAACGACTACCTCTTTCAAATGCTTTAATCCAACTTTCTCGCGGTATGTTGTCTAACCATTTTATAGCCTCCCAATTTACTATGTCGTTTCTCTTCGGTAGTATCTATATGTAAACTCATTAATTGAGAAACATGTATTGACACAATAAGCAATATGTCAAAAAATTATTAAAAATTACACAAATTAAAAAGTAAGAATGAAATTACTACCCATAGCAACAACTTTTTTCTTAAATGCATTATCCTTAAATTCCCTTGTAAACTTTTGTGAAATATGTCGAACACAGAACACATACTTTGACGAAGGATTTTGACACCTATTATTTGGATTATTATAAATACTTTTAATAGATTCATGTCTATCTGAAATCAAACAAATGTTGGCTTGTGGAGTGACGTATTTTCTCAAATTTTTCAAAAAGAAACTCTAACCATCTCTCGTCTCACCTTCCACAAGAGCATAAACAATAGGAATTATATTTCCGTTCTCATCTCGTGCAACTGCTACCAATAGAATCCCCTTGTACTTGTTGTACAACCAAATCTCATCCACTTGTAAAACTGGTTTGTAGAATTTAAATGCAGATATGCACAAAACAAAAGCCAAAAATAGTCGATGAAAGATCCTTATCCTACATACGGTTGGGACTTCGTTAAAGAATGTTTATCAAATTCAATTGATTGCTCTACATTTTCTAAATTTATGTTCTTCAGGTGAAATAGTGGATCGAATATAGGTATGATAAGTTGGTCTTATTATTTTATATCTTCGTCAACATCAATGTCGTCATCAGAATCACCATATGATTCATCGAAGTATGTTTCACCATCTTCAATATAATCACTTAAGTAATTCTTCTTCGTTGATATTATATAAGACATTCAACGGAAGATCTCATTGTGATCTTGTTGGGGGAGATTTATGATGGAGTTGAAAACTATTTGGATGAGTTTATTCAATTTGGCTAAAGTATGATTCATAGTGTTGTGATGGAGAATACAAGTCGAGTTGATAAGGGTGTTTTGATCAAAAGATTAGGTGTAGTCGAGATGAGACATGTTTGAGATCAATGGTTGATCAATGTTTATTGATGTAAGAGCATCCTCAAATGTAACATATAACTCGATGGTGTCGCATTGCGACCACTGTGCATAAATATCAAATATCATTTGAACATCTTCGTCATCACAAACCTTCATCAATTCAAACATTGTTGTATTTTCACCAAAGAACACAAGGTGTCGATAAACTATATCAGTTATTGTGACTTTGTTGTCGAGCTATAACTTTTTTCTAATGACATTCCTTATACGAGTAAGGTTGCTTCCATAATGTACTTTGAACACCTTTTTATATTCACTTATAAATGTTTTACCTTCAACTACGTCGATAATTGAACCATTGTCATAAACAATACAAGTTACTTGTTGAGCAACCATGATTAAGTATGAAATGTTAGAAGGTATGGTGAGATAGAAGGTATGGTGAAATAATGTGATTTAGTTTTCTATTTATACAAGGTAGTAAGATGTATTTATTCTTTAATAGAATAATTTGATTGATTGAAACAAGGTAGTAAGGTGTATAATAGTTTAGTTTTCTAATTATACAAGGTAGTATGGTGTATCAATACAAGCTAGTAAGGTGTATTTATTCTTTAATCACAAGGAATTATATTGCACCAATCATAATAGATCGTTGCCTAGGGATGCGACGTCCTTAATAAATCATGTCCTGAAGATGCGACTTTCTGAACAAATCGTGGAAGTAATATGTTCATTTACATTTATTTGTACTTTTTTAATTATATTATTATTTATACTTCTTATATTTACTTTAGCTTATTTTTTACATATCAGTTTTATTGGAGACCTTACATTGAGTTCTAACACGAAGTTTTCAAAGAAGAGATTGACATATGGATTGCATGTACCTATCTGCATTGCTATCATGTTGTTAAAAAAACATCATACCAATAGAGTTGTAGTTCAATTCGACTTTCGTCAACAAATACCACAACCACCATAGGACATGAAAATCTACCATGTGGTTGACATGAGGCATGACAATGATGATAAATGGAATTGGGTTTGGAAAGAATAGATTAAACATTGGAATGAGCATGAGAATTATGTATTGCAAGGTAAAATTGTAGAAGGTTTTTCATGTCACATCATAGAATATATAAATTGGGTTAGACAACACACTAAATTATATATATTTGTCGAATAATATGTCTGATCCCCCGTTTGCAACTATCATTATATCCTCAATTGCAGTTGACCTCCCAATCAACCCCACAAGAACAAACCATGCTTGAAACAACATAATTGTCTTTACCATCACCTCACCTATATGCTCCTACAGAAGTTCTACATTATGGTCCATCACAGCCACCACATGCACATATATCTGCAGAAATGCCGACATAATATTACGTTCCGTTGGGGCCAAAAATACCAACTCATGGTCATCCGACATAACATGAGATTTTCTATAATTTGTTTGAAACTCAATGCATAACTCTTGAGTCGGCTTATGTTGTCTTTGATTCTATGTATAGCTCTGAGACTCAAAATTATATGGGGCTAGGTGCTAGTGGTTTTAATCCACCTACAAATTACAATGGGGATAATAAACAAAATGAGGATCAACCAGAACAACTTCAACTCGTTCAAACAGTAAGACAAGTTCGACTACATCCTAGACGTGGAATTGGAAGTCCTTTATGTGGACAACATTAATTTAAATTTGATGTATTTTTTCTTTGATTTAATGTATTTTGTTTGATTTTATTAATATAATTTAATTTTTTTATTATTTTTTTTACTGGATCAAAGAAAAAGTATGAGAGAGTTGTTAACAAAATAAAATTAAGATGCTAATTTATCTGCAAAATATGAGAGAGTTGTTAATAAAACAAAATTAAGTTGATAAAATAATACATCACATTCTTTGTTTTGGCACATCTATTCAACCGCATTATTTTTTATGTATTTTATTCTTCGATTTAATGTATTTTGTTTGATGTTATTAATATAATTTACTATATTTTTTAATTATTTTTGTTATTATTATTATTAATAATATTTATTTATTAGATATGTAGAAAAAATAGGAAGAAATTGTTAACAAAATAGAATTAAGTTGCTAACTTATCTATAAAGTATATTTTGAGTTGTTAAAATAATATAAATTTATCTATAAAATAAGATGGAGTTGTTAAAGTAATATAACACATTATTTACTTTGACACATCTACCATATTTTTTCTTCAATTTAATATATTTTATTAATATAATTTTGTCTATTTAAATATTTTTATTATTTTTAATTTATTAAGTTAACAATTATTCAATTATTAAAAATTGATAATTATTTTTAATATATCATCACGAGGAGGATATGACCTCCTACTTCGTAAAAAAAAGTTGTCCTGGTGGTCCAAAACATGAATGCAACATCCTAAAAGAGTAAATATATATATATTAATATATATTTTTTATTGTAAAGCAATTTGATTACTTTTAAATAAAAAGAATATTTTAAATTAATTAACCGTAAATTTAACTCCAAATTAAATGTATAAATGTATGTTCTTTGTTTATGTATAAAAAGAGTTAGCTTTTACTTCTTTATTTTTTAGTCAAGCTTAATAGCTTATACTTTAAGATTTTAAATGTATTAACTTTTATATAATAGTTTAAATAAACAAAAAGTTGCTCGCTTTTACTGTACTCAAAGTATGTGCATGGTAGGTACGTTATAAATAAATAATATATTAAATAGCTTTATTTTTATAAAAAAAATAAAAAAATAACTATCATTTTATCCGAAAATTAGACCGAATTATATCAAACCAACGAGACATGAAAGACATAGTTTAAGAGATTTAGTGGATTATTTTTTTATGATAAAGTAATTCATAATATAATTACAATAAAAGTATATGAAGTAGATACTTCATAAGAAATGAGTCTCACATAGGTAGTTCATTTGTTGAGTTAAAAAACGTGTTAAGAAACAACGAAGGTTTATAAGTAAGAGGTCTCAGGTCTAAATTCAAAAAATCAATTTAAGGACTAACTTAATTACTAATATTTTAAAATAAAAAAACTTCATAAGAAATGAAGAACTGTTAATATGATTTGAAATGTATAATAGGCAAGGTTATTTTACAACTTTAAGAAAAGTGTATTTTAAATTTAAAATGATAGTAATAATTTATTTATTTAGTAATATTTTTAATAATTATAATTGAAAATATTTATCATAAACGTGTTTGGAGTGGTTGTCGTGATCATGAGAGATTGATTGTGATCTGAATGGTAGTAGATAGTCACTGTTGGATGTATTAACATTCAAAGAAAAATAAAAAATATATGATTAATTATGTCTTTAATCTCTATAAATTTTTAAGTTTAGTCTCATAAAAAGCTCATTAATTTTTAATTCCTATTTTGATTTTATATGGATTTTTTATATAAACTAAAAGTATCAAGGACTAAAATATGGATAACTTTTTACATACACTAAATAAAAAATAAAATTTTGAAATTTTTTTTAAGGGACTAAAAATTTATTTAATCCTAAAATATATTTATATAGTTTTGAAATTTAGTTAAAATTGTTCTAAGTAAAAATCAAATTAAAACTTCATTTATGGGAATAGATTTTTACTTTCAAAATTTAATTTTTAAAATAAAAATAAATAAAAACTTCAGGCCACACAAGCCTTATCAGTTGACTAGTTTTTATATTTCAGTCATAGATAATTTATTTTTCCTTTTTGGAAATAAATGAAAGTTAACCCACATTGCTAGTGCTTTACTTTATTGAAATGAAACCAACAACACAACTTTTAAACAAGAATAATAACCATACATACACACCACTAAGCACCACAAAAGTAAACTAGTACACATGACATGATGATATTGATATATACAAATTACTAGGAAAGCTCCACAAATAAGATAAAGAGAAATTAATTCACCCAAAATAATAGTATTCAACAAAAAATTAAAGTATAAAGAGAATTAAAGTATAAAGAGAAGAGAATGTTTAAATAGAGAAGAAGTTGTTGGATGATTTTAGAGGAGTTGTCCAAGTCTTATTAAGGGGAACTGGTCCACTAAATGTAATTGTGATTTTCTCATCAATATTTCTTTTGAAACATATTCCATAGTGGGGCGAGAAGATGGAATTTTAGTCAAGCATGAAAATGCTAACTTAGTAATCAAGATGATATCACCAACAATTGAATTGGTAGGTTGAGGAAGGCGTTGGTCTAAAACATCAATCAACAACAAATTATATGTAATTATGGCTGTAGATGGTGAGAACAATGTTGAAATGAAATCTGCTGGATGCTTTCCAATAAGGATTTCAAAACAAAGAACTCCAAAGCTGTAAACATCACATTTCTCTGTCACTTCCATGGTCTCAGAAAACTCTACAATCAAATTAAAATTTTAAAGTTAATATGCATAAATCAATTAATAGGCTTTTCCATGGTCTCATAGGAATTAAGAAAGTCAGTTATGGTATTAAATTTGTTAAGAATTGATAATGTTTTTCCAAGTTTACCTTTGATAAGTGAAAAATAGTTAATGTTAGTGATATAGTATTTATTATTGATTGCGAAACAAAATACAAATGGGACTAACCTGGAGCTGCATATCCATATGTGCCTGCAAATGTGGTCCAACTGCTTGCATCAGCCTTCAGAAACTTAGCTGTTCCAAAATCAGAAAGTTGAGCTTCATATGATATATCCAATAGAACATTCTTGCTCGATATATCGCGATGAACTATCGGAGGCGTGCAATCATGATGCATATAAGACAACGCATTAGCCACACCTTTAACAACATTCACCCTCTTCTCCCAATCAAATGCAATGGCTTGTGTGTCATTGATTAGCATTTGAGACAAATTTCCACCTTCCATGAACTTATAAACCAAAAATGAGAACCTTGAATGTTGGCAATATCCATAGAATTTTATGATGTTACGATGCCGAATTTCTGTCAAAGCTTGAATTTCATTCTCAAAGGACTTCAAATTTGGCCTCTCTCCATCTGTTCCCAAATGAAGTTTCTTCACAGCAACAATCATATCTGAACTCACCTTAGCCTTGTAAACAGATCCTTCCCCTCCAATTCCAATGAGATATTTGTCATCAAAATTCTCAGTAGCTTCAATGATATTTTCAAACATCATTTTCCCATCATGACTCCATATGGAAAACACTTCTTCACATTTTGCTTCATTAGAATTTCCATCCTTGGTTTTTGTCTTTCTTGTTCTTCTATAAAGAATATACATTGATATTCCAACTACACAAAATACTAGTACTAGAGCACCTAAGATAACAAACAATACAAGTAGAATAGTCCTGTGGCTCTTTTGACTGTCGCAAGAAACTAAACCAGTGTGATTACCACACAAGCCTTTGTTATTTTGTAATGATTCAATTGAGGCATTGAGAAAAGCTTGATTATTTGGTATTCTACCTTCTAACTGATTGTTTGATATGTTGACATAAGTCAAGCTTGACATAGGATCCTCAAAACTTGATGGAATGGTGCCAGAGAGATTATTGCATGACAAATTCAGATTTTGTAAATAATTCAACTCTCCTAGAACTGTTGGTATTGTTCCACTCAACAAATTCCAACTAAGATCAAGAGATTCAAGAGGCTGTGAGAGTTTAAACTCTGAGGGAATTCCCCCTTCAAATTTGTTTTTGCTCAAATTCAAGTTCCTTAACATGGGTAACTTCACAACTTCTTTTGGAATTGTACCACTCAACATGTTTCCTCCAACATCAAAAACTACGAGATTCTGTAACAACCCAATTTCACTTGGAATATTTCCTGAGAGATGATTGTTGCTAATCTTAATTTCAAGTAATGATTTCATGTATCCAAGTTCCTTTGGAAGCTTTCCTGTTAATTGGTTTGAAGAAAGGTGAAGTTTGCCTAGCATGTTTGCCTCCAAAAGTGTTAATGGTATCCCACCAGAGATATTGTTGTTGGATATCATCAAGGTATTAAGATTAGGACACTTCCCCCAGTTTGATGAAATGTGACCATGAAACTTATTGTCACTTAGATCAATGTATGTCAAATTCGGATACACGCCGAAATCTTGTGATATATCTCCTTCAATTTGATTACCCTCAAGCCTAAGTCTTTCAATACTAGAGCAGTTTTTCAAGCTTGTTGGTATTGGACCAGTGAAATGGTTTTGAAAAGCATGGAAATATACTAGAGATCCACCAGAACATATTTGAGGTGGCAAATGGCCAGTGAAATTATTATTGTCTAATGAAAAGGTAGTCCATTTGGTAAAGTTATTAAATAACCTTTGTGGAATGCTACCATAAAATTTATTGATGGATAATTCCAAAATGGTTAACTTTGTCAAATTTCCAATTATGTCAAGAATAGGCCCAGAAAGATTGTTTCCTTGGAAACTTATGACATACAAATTGATTAGTTTTCCAATAGAAGCAGGGACTGATCCAGACAAATGATTAGAGAACAAGCTTAGTTTTCTTAACTTAGTCAAGTTTCCTATGGTGGAAGGAATAGATCCAAAAAGGTTGTTGGAATAAATTGCAAGGTGATTCAAATTGACCAAGTTTTGTACAGAATCAGGAATTGATCCAGAAAAATTATTCTTATCAAGGTAAAGCATGGTCAACTTAGACATGTTCCACAAGGTGTGTGGAATTTCTCCACACAACTTGGTGTTATTAGCAAGGTAAAGTTGATTTAAATTACTCATGTTACCAATTGTTTTTGGTATGGTACCAGAAAGAATGTTCCTTGACAAATCAATAACACCAAGTTTTGTCAACATTCCAATTTCTTGTGGAATGGAACCAATAAGGTTACAACCTGCTAAAGATAGATACTCTAATTTGTCCAATTTTCCAATTTCACGAGGAATATAGCCAATAAAAAATTTGTTGTTGTCACTGAAATCTAGATATGATAAATTGGACAAGTTTGCTATGGAATTAGAAATTTCACCACTTAATTGACAAACAGAAAGATCAAGGCCTGTTAAAGTATTTAATGTCCACATTTCTTTAGGGATGGAACCTTCAAGTGGGTTTATAGAAAAGTTCAAAACATTTATTTTGGACAAGTTACCAATTTGTGGTGGAATGGTTCCATAAAAGTGGTTTTGGTAGATGTTTATGGTAATGAGGTTGGGGAATGAGGAGAAGGTAAGAGTATGGAGTTTACCTTGTATTCCATAATTTGCAAGATTTATGCTAGAGATGGATTTGGATTTGTCACACTTAATTCCTTCCCATGTGCATGGGCTAGTAGTTCTTTTCCAAGTTGACAAAAGAGCTTGGCTTTCATTATCAAAGCTTAGTTTCCACTTTAACAAATCATTTGCTTCACTTTCTTCAAGAGAAGTTTGATCATGAACATTATTAGTAGAGGTGAAAGAAGTGATTTTGGAAAAAGCAACAACTTGTGGAGGTAAAAAGGCTGCTAAGAGGACACAAAGGATGATGAAGTGATTCTTGATGAAATTTTGATTTTCCACCATGGTTTTTCAAGTATTAGAATGACTTTTGAATCAAGAGTGAAGTCTAATGTTGCAAAAAAAAAAATTGAGTAGATGTTATAATGTGGTGATGATTGATGTTGGAGTACTTATGGGGTACTTATAACAGAAAATTAGCAAGCAATGTGATTATTAACGCAAGTACACTTTTGAAAGTCTTGCTCAAAGGCACTTCAAATTTTATCAACCAACTTTCCTAATCAAACTTTTTCCAAAGTTTCATTATTTTGGCTCCCACTTTATATCGGCTAAAGATCATGTTTCCCGATTCATATTATTGCTTTCAATTTGCTTTGCTTTTGAAAAAAATAAATAAATCAACTTGATGATAAGTGCACTACTTCTCATTAGTGGTGCACTAATACACCACCAAATCCTCACCGTATATTTATTTATTTTTTTCCATAAATGAATGGGTCAGATTTAAAAATAACTAAGCCTCTGTATTTGTATTTTGATACTAAGCTAAGTAGGGATATTCAAAGCAATCATAAATTAAATCAAATTGTATAACTGAATTGTTTGTGAACTGAATTGTTTTTGAACTGAATTGGTTTATAAAAATTGAGAACCGAACTGTTTTTGTACTAATTTTTTAAAACTGGAACTGAACTGAACTGGTTTTTAATTTGAAAAACTGAACCGAATTGGTTTTCAGTTAGAAAAAACTGAACCGAACCAGTTTTTATTTCAAACAACTTGACCCTATTTTTTTTAGAAGTAATTAGGGGTAATTATGAAAATTTTGGTCTATATAAACAAAAAAAATAAGTTAAACCGGTTCAGTTCGGTTTTAAATAATAAATTGATGTACCAATTTATAAAATAGTTTCATTCAGTTTTTTGAATTGAAAATCGGTTCGATTCGATTTTTTCAAATTAATAATCAATTTGGTTCAATTTTTAAACGGTTCTAGTTCAGAACTGAACTTTGCCAACCCCTAAATCTAAGTATACTATCTCTGATTTCATCGACACCATTCACCCTAATTAATCGGACATCATTAGGACCAACAGCCCCGGTCTTCTGCATATTCTCAAATAAAACACTAAAAATTATTCTTGTGTAATAAAATTTAAATACAACAATTGAAATAGTTTTTATTTATTATCAATATATATATAAGTGTCACATTTCCAGGATCTCACTATAGAAATTAAATAAAATAGTAATTATAACAACAAATCGGTGGAAATTAATAAAATATAATTTATTGCATAAGATAAGGTTTTGGGATTGTGATTGTTCACAATAAAAATGAAAGGTAGTGTATTTAAGGGAATGAACTCTCTATTTTCATAGTAAAAATATTAGCAAAAATTCATTAAAAATAATTATTTTTCATAATTTAAAGACAATCAAAATTATTTTTCAATTCTCTTATTGAACCTTATAGTTCTAATATCTAACTTATCAGTGACACTCTTTTTCAAGAGTCGTCGAGGGTCACAACACCCCATATATATTTTTTATTTATTTATATAAATAATAATAATTATTATTATTTACTAAAATAATAGTGATAAGTTACTAAAATACCTCTCAAACTTTTAAAATTTGGAGAAATTCATTCAATTTCACAACGCCTCCCTCTCTTCTCTCGGTTCTCTACTCAAATTATTCTTCCTCTCTATCTCTCATTCCTCTCATTCCAGACCGCTGCCCGGCCTCCGCACGACGTTTGTCTCTCTCTTAGTCCCCTTTTATGTGGCCTCCATGTGACGCATCGGTTTCTCCATTCTACGATATCCCTCCTCTGTGACTGACACCACTGCTAGTCACTTTCTATCTCGTTTCACAGTCGCAACAGTAAGCCATATGTGCCGCCTCTTGGTTTTGCTGCTCGGACTATCTCAATCAGCTTCTTGTCATTTTCAAGTATTTACTCTTTTCCTCTTATACTATTTGTTAATTGTGAATTGTTTTAATTTAGGATTGTGAACTAGTAGTAGTTTGTGAATCGTATTTGTACCTTTTTTATTGTGAATTGTTTACTATTTTCTTATTAGTGTATTGTGGATGTGAGATTGTGAATTTGTGAACCGATTTACTTTGTGAATGCGAGTTGTGACTTCGAGAATTGTGAACCGATTGTTTTAATGTGTTTGTGATTCAATTTTTCTTATGTTACTAAGTTAGTGTTGTGTAATTAATTTATTTATTTTTTTATGGCTGATACGATATTAAATTATAAGAAAATTAATGTATTTTTTAAGAGAAAAAAATTCTGATAAAGATGAAAATTGTAATGATTCAATATTGACACTTGAGAAGCATGCTTCCCGTGATCAAAGAGTTGAACCAAAACTTATTAATTTCTCAATCTTCACATCTCTCTATTGTTTTGTTTACAATTTTTTGTGCATTTAAATCTGATTTTCCCTCTCTCTATTGCAAAATTACAATAGGAATATACTGCTGACATATGATTATAATAAAATCAAACCAATTAAATAAAAATATTCAAAATATAAAAGAGAAGACATAATAAATACAAGAAGTAGAATTTTATTTATAGTTATTTTTAAAAAATAAAAATAATTAATTAAATAAGTTTTTAGTCTCTATAAAATTTTGCTATTTTGTTTATGATCCTTATAAAAAATTTCATCAATATTTAGCCTCTTAAAAAAATTTGTTTTCATTTTTAGTCCTTGATTTTATATCAACTAACATGTACTTTTGAATTTTTAAATAAATTTTTATAATAATATTCAAGACATTATAAAAAATTTCACTACAAAATTTAAATTTTTTTAACCAGCGATAAATTTAATTTTTTAGTACAAAAAGCTTAAAAATTCACGGTTAATACGTCACTTGTTAAAAAATTCAAAACTTTTATACAAAAGTTGTTAAATATGTACTAAACATTAATACGAAAATTATTAAAAAAAATTCAAATGATACACAATAGTTGATTTAAAATTAGAAACAAAAAATGAAAATAAAAATTTTAAAGTGACTAAAAGTTGATGAAATCTTTTATAAGAATTAAAAATAAAATAGGAAAATTTTATAGGGAATAAAAATTTATTTAATTCAAAATAAAATTAGGAAAGGGTAAATTTTCATTTATAAAAATGACATTAACAACTATTTTACAATTATTTCATATGAAATTTGAACAGATTACATAATAAAGTTTTTACCGTAGACATCTCATAGATAAATCTAAAATTTAGTACAACAACATAAAAAAGAAGAAAAAAAACTATAAGAGAAAGTAAAAGTGAGTGAGAGGTGTTTGATTTTTGTTGCCTAGAGATCATCTTCTAAAATTTAATACCCTCTTTTAAAATCTTATTTTTTTTTAATAGAAATAAAGTAACTTAGTCTTTTACAATTAATATGCAGAAGTTATCAAATAAAATAGAAAAACCAATAAAAAAAATTTAGAGAGACAGTTGACCTCTTTCAAAAGAGGTTGGAGATCCGACGGAGTAGACGACACATATGTGATCATGTTAATCAGAGGCTTAGAATCGCTTTTAAATGTGACCTTTTTGAACCCTCTATTTTGAGTCACCCTAACACCATGAAGAAGAACTCAAGCTTCAGCAAAAAGAACATTTATAGCGCCTAAGTTGTCATATTAACCAGTACAATAATTATCATTCTCGTTGCGAATGATCAATATTCTTGTGTTCTCAAAATCCGAGGGATTTACTAGTCTCTTTTAACAACCAGATTAACATGATGTTGAGTTTTAATCTATAAACCCATGTACAAGTCAGAGGAGTTTGAAAAGACTAGTTCATTCATATCCTTCCAAAGGATGACGCCAAAGTAGGTAAGCTACGACCAATGAACACAACCAATAGCATCATTAGATAAATTCTCCTTCAACCAAGCATTCATACTTAAGGTGAAGAAACAAGTCCAATGAACCAGATTTATGATGTTATTCAGAAATTCAAACATTGGTTTACAGTCGCAAAGTATATGCATTATAGATTCAGGACAGCAATTGCAACGAGGACATATATTGTTCGACTATATGTCATGTTGCGTCTCTTAGTTAAGCTTTTTCCATCAACTAATTTCCAAATGAAATACCTTATGTTATTAGGACGAGGACATATATTGTTCGACTATATGTCATGTTGCGTCTCTTAGTTAAGCTTTTTCCATCAACTAATTTCCAAATGAAATACCTTATGTTATTAGGACAAGCCACTCCAAAGTTTTAAAGAAAATAGAATCGTGTTTGTTTTCATTATCATCCCTTAAAGTCTTATGACATCAACCATATAATTCTCTCAAAATAAATGAGTAATCAAAAACTAGGGACATTTACGGTCATGATGACCATTATTGAGGTTCATAATTCGCAGTTGGCTACCTTTTCCAATCTTGGTGGGGAGAGAATAGAGGGAAGAGTTTTGAATATGAAACTAGAGATTTTAGTTTTGGCTCGAAATCAATTTCTATTGTTAATAATTTCTTTGATACGCGTTTTTTATAAAAAAAAATAGGTGTTATATATTAAATTAAAAAAATATTTTTTTTATTAAACTGAAATTACATATAACACCTACATAATTTAATATCAGGTATCATATATGCTATTATATGACACATATTTTGTCAAAAAACAGGTGTCATATCTTCCATCAACAAAGAAAACAATTAATTGAAAAATTACTCTTTAACACATGTTTTATTAAATATTAAGAGTTAGAATAATTATAGAGCAACATTTCATTTTGAATGCTAGTCACATGTTCCATGTTAGATTGACTCTCTTGTTTATGTTCTTTGATTTTTCAGTTCGTTTTTTTTTTACTTTGAGGATCAAAGTGGTGTTTGTTTTGCTTTTCTTTTTTAATTCAGATAATTAATTTACAACTTTCACCCAATAATTATAAAATGCATATTAACAACAATACACATCAGCAAAATTTAGTCAAAAATAGATTGGGTGACTAAAACATCAAAAATAGAATAAATTGAGCGGTCAAACTCATTAAAAGAAAATTAAAAAGATTAAGATTATACAATTGAAAAACTTGAGAGCAAAAAATATATTCAGATTTTTTTTATAATTAAATTTTTTTTGTAGTATTTTAAAATTTTTTAAAGAATTTTATTTTTTTTAACATAAGTTCATTAAATAGGTTATCACATCATCTAAAAACAACTTATTTATTTTTTATTTTAAGTGAACTTAACATGAATTTATTAAATTGTATGGTTCACACATCAACTTGAAACAACTCATTTATTTTTTACAGTTTAATTTTTAAAAATTCATGTTATATTCCATAATTTTAATTTGTAAAAATTCATTTAATTTTATTATAATTTAAAATATCAATTTAAATATTTTAATTAATATTATTTTAATTTAAAATAAAATTAAACGTAAATTTTTATTATAATAATAATAATTGAATGTTAAATAATAACATAAATAAATTAAAAAGAAATTAACTCTCATAAATTATTAAATAAAAAAGAATAAATTCATTATTATTAATAAATTAATAAAAAAAAGTAACATTTATAAATAAATTTTACGTATATTTAACCACCGTTGAAAATTAAATGATCTCATCTTTTAGTGAAACGCTTGAAATCTATCTATTCTTTATTTTGAGTTTTTGGTACATGTGTTGGATCATTAATTTAATATTATTCTTATGTGTGAATAATTATGAACCGTGGGTTACTATTTAAGTCCAATTAAAAGGTTCTAATAAGGTTATATGATAATATAGACTTATGAGTATTTGATAAGGTGGGAGCTAGCTTTAATACGTAGAGACTATAGTATTTCTATTTTGTGATGGGTTAAAATAGAAATATTAATCATTAACTATAATTGGCATTTTATAGATTAAGATGTTACAATCCTGGATCACAAACATAGATGATCGTCCTTTAAGTATATCTTATTATCTCAAGAGACAAATAAATTGCTAAAATATTATCTCAAAGAGTGTGTGTTGATCCAAAATGCCAAACCACGTTGATATTTGGTCATTAGAAACTCACTTACGCTGTCCGATAATTTTTTATTTTTTTTTATGATTGACATCATTCTGGATTTTAAAGATTAAATAACTTTTGCTCTAACATCTATTTCTTTTATCTATTATTTATTTAAAATCTATTATCGTTACTATAAAATTGGTATAATGCGTGTAACCATTGAACAATGTTAATTTTTTTATAGTTAAATTAAATATCTTTATTTTAAAAGTCAAAAAAGTAAAGTCTTTTATTTAGAAAAGTCAATAAAGAATATATATATATATATATATATATATATATATATATATACTTTTTTACTTTCTTTGTTTTTAATAGTTGCAACAACTATTGTCTCTAGAAACATTATCCTTTAACTCGATTTCGGTCCAAATTAGAAGTGTTACTATTTAACTTGATTTCAATTGAAATTAGGAAAAACATTGAACAAAGATCGGCGTATGATAATTTTGTTTTGAGAAAAAAACAGAAACACGTATATTATAAAAATAACATTTTTCTACACTATCAAAATCTAAAAAAATGTTAATTTTCATATCCTTGAATATGCGGACGATACTATTCTATTAGGTGATGGTTGGTGGAGCAATTTATGGAGTAAAAAAATTATCCTTTGAAATTGTGAGTTGATCTTTGAATTGAGAGTCAATTTCTATAAAAGTAAAATATATGGAATCAACTTAAATAAGAGATTTTAAATATTGTCTCATCTTTCTTGTCATGTTGTATTGAGTCCATACCTTTCATATTCTTTGGTCCCTTAGTTGGTGGGAATCCTATAAGGAGTGAGCTTTGAGCCCCAATTGTGGAAACAATTCAAAGAAGACTATCAAGTGGAAAACAAGACACCTATCAATTGAAGAAGAGTGACTCTTTATAAATTCAATCTTAAATAGTATAACACTGTACTACTTGGCTTTCTTCAGGATTCCAAAAAAAATGTCTAAACACTCTCTCTTCAATTCAACGCTATTTCTTTTGGAACGGAAGAGAACAATACAAAATTTGTTGGGTTAGCTGGAATAATGTTTGTAAGAAGAAAGAGGATGGGGGACTCAGCATAAAAATTCTAGACTTATTCAATATTGCACTCCTTATCAAATGGAAGTGGTGAATTCTCATTGATCATTTTGCTATCAAGACGAAATTACTTTGTATATTGGTACGATCTAATTATTTCAAAAGTTATGAGTAGAATTGAGGAAAAAACAAGCAAGAAAGATTCTCTTTAGTGGAGGGACCCATATGTTAAAGGATGATAATTTTACTGAATATAGAAATTAGTTTTGACTAATAATTTATGTAACACGTGTTTCTTTTATAAAAACAGGTGTCGTATATTAAATTAAAAAAATAATTTTTTTAAAGCAAAAATTACAAATATATAACACCTATATTATTTAGTATCAGGTATCATATATGCTAACATATGACACAAATTTATTTATTTTTTAAAAAAAACAAGTGTCATATCTTTTATTAAAAAAGAAGAAAAAGTTATTTAAAAATTACTTTTTAATATTTTTTTAGTAAACAATAGACTAAACAGCACTCGTCTTGTTCACGTTTTGATTTTATATTTTTTTTTATTTAATTTTTTATTTTAATTTTAAGGGATAATTTGATTTTT